>PVIU01014418.1:0-52022 GCA_004026605.1 Ondatra zibethicus
AGGTCTTTAATCCATTTGGATTTGAGTTTTGTGCATGGAGATAAGTAAGGATCTATTTTCATTCTCCTACAGGTTGACATCCAGTTATGCCAGCACCATTTGTTAAAGATGCTTTCATTCTTCCATTGTATACTTTTAGCTTCTTTGTCAAATATGAGGTGTTCATAGGTTTGTGTATTAATATCCGGGTCTTCAATTCAATTCCAGCACACCTAAAAGCTCTAGAAGAAGAAGAAGCAGACTCACCCAGGAAAAGTAGAAGAATGGAAATAGTAAAACTGAGGGCTGAAATCAACAAAATAGAGACACAGAAAACAATCCAAAGAATCAAAGAAACAAAGAGCTGGTTCCTTGAGAAAATCAACAAGATCGACAAACCCCTATCCTAACTAATCAAAAGGCAGAGAGGGAACACTCATATTAACAAGATCAGGAATGAAAAGGGGGACATAACAACAGACACTGAGGAAATTCAGAGAATCATTAGGTCTTACTACAAAAGCCTGTATGCCACAAAATTGGAAAATGTAAAAGAAACGGACAGTTTTATAGATAAATACCATATACCGAAATTAAATCAAGACGAGGTGAACAATTTAAATAGACCTATAAGTCACAAGGAAATAGAAGCTGTCATCAAAAACTTCCCAACCAAAAAAAGCCCAGGACCATATAGTTTTAATGCAGAATTCTACCAAAACTTCCAAGAAGAGCTAATACCTATACTCCTTAAGGTGTTTCACATAATAGAAACAGAAGGGTCATTGCCAAACTCTTTTTGTGAAGCTACAGTTATCCTGATACCAAAACCACACAAAGATGCAACCAAGAAAGAGAATTACAGACCAATCTCAATCATGAATATCGATGCAAAAATTCTCAATAAAATACTGGCAAACCTAATCCAAGAACACATCAAAAAAATCATCCATTATGATCAAGTAGGCTTCATACCAGAGATGCAGGGCTGGTTTAACATACGGAAATCTATCAATGTAATCCATCATATAAATAAACTGAAAGAAAAAAACCATATGATCATTTCATTAGATGATGAAAAAGCATTTGACAAATTCAATACCCCTTTATGATAAAGGTCTTGGAGAGATTAGGGATACAAGGTTCATATCTAAATATAATAAAAGCAATATACAGCAAGCCGACAGCTAACATCAAATTAAATGGAGAGAAACTCAAAGCGATTCCACTAAATTCAGGAACAAGACAGGGCTGTCCACTCCCTCATATATCTTTAATATAGTGCTTGAAGTTCTAGCAATAGCTATAAGACAGAATAAGGAGATCTTGGGGATTCGAATTGGAAAGGAAGAAGTCAAACTTTCGTTATTTGCAGATGATATGATAGTGTACATAAATGACCCCAAAAACTCTACTAAAGAACTGCTACAGCTGATAAATACCTTCAGTGATGTGGCAGGATACAAGATCAACTCAAAAAAATCAGTAGCCCTCCTATACACAAAGGATAAAGAAACAGAGAGGGAAATCAGAGAAACATCACCTTTCACAATAACATAACAATCTTATACAATAAAGGAACTTCAGGAGGCATTACCATCCCTGACTTCAAACACTATTACAGAGCTATTGTAATGAAAACAGCTTGGTATTGGCATAAAAACAGAGACGTTGACCAATGAAATCGAATCGAAGACCCGGATATTAATCCACAAACCTATGAACACCTCATATTTAACAAAGAAGCTAAAAGTATACAATGGAAGAATGAAAGCATCTTTAACAAATGGTGCTGGCATAACTGGATGTTAACCTGTAGGAGAATGAAAATAGATCCTTATCTATCTCCATGCACAAAACTCAAGTCCAAATGGATTAAAGACCTCAATATAAGTCCGACCACACTTAACCTGATAGAAGAGAAAGTGGGAAGTAGCCTGCAATACATGGGCACAGGAGACCTCATCCTATGAAAAACCCCAGTGGCACAGACAATAAGAGCAACAATGAATAAATGGGACTTCCTGAAACTGAGAAGCTTCTGTAAAGCAAAGGACACTGTCATTAAGACAAAAAGGCATCCTACTGAATGGGAGAAGATCTTCACTTAACCCTACATTTGACAAATGTCTGATCTCCAAAATATACAAAGAACTCAAGAAACTAGACATTAACATGCTAAATTACCCAATTAAAAATGGGGTAATGATCTGAACCGAGAATTCTCAACAGAAGAAGTTTGAATGGCCAAAAGATACTTAACGTCATATTCACCTTCCTTAGCAATCAGGGAAATACAAATTAAAACAACTTTGAGATACCATCTTACACCTGTCAGAATGGCTAAAATCAAAAACACCAATGATAGCCTATGCTGGAGAGGATGTGGTGTAACAGGAACACTCATCCATTGCTTGTGTAATGCAAACTTGTGCAACCACTTTGGAGATCAGTGTGGTGGTTTCTCAGGAAATTGGGAATCAACCTACCTCAGGATCCAGCAATACCACTCTTGGGAATATACCCAAGAGATGTCCAATCATACTACAAAAGCATTTGTGCAACTATGTTCATAGCAGCATTATTTGTAATAGTCAGAACCTGGAAACAACCTAGGTGCCCCTCAATGGAAGAATGGATCAAGAAAGTGTGGAATATATACACATTAGACTACTACTCAGCAGTAAAAAACAATGACATGTTGAATTTTGCATGCAAATGGATGGAAATAGAAAACGTTATCCTGAGTGAGGTAACCAAACCCAAAAAGACGATTATGGTATGTACTCAGTCATTAGTGGACCCTAGCCATAAAGCAAAGGACACTAAGCTTATAGCTCACTAGCCTAGAGAAGCCAAAAACCAAGGTGAACCCAAAGAAAAACATATATAGATCCTCTTGGAAATTGGAAGCAAACAAGATTGTCAGGTAAAAGTTGGGAATATGGAGGCAGGGATAGAGGTGGATGTAGGGAGGTGGGGGAAGAGAGAGGGGGAAGGAGAAGGGAGAAGGGAAGGACTGGGGAGAGCTTGGGGGAGTGGGAGGGTAGAGATGGAGGAAAGGTGGATATTGGAGAAGGGAATAAGATATCTACATTATTGGAGTCATTTTAGGACTGGCAAGATACTTGGCTCTAGAGGAGATCCCAGGTGTCCACAGGAATGTCCCCAGCTAGGTCCTTGGGCAGCAGAGGAGAGGGTGCCGGAACTAGCATTTTCCCATAGTCATACTGATGAATATCTTGATCACCACCATAGAAATTTGTCCGATGGATGGAGATAGAGACAGAGACCCACATTCACATCAGAGCAATGGATTGAGCTCCCAAGGTCCATTTGAGGAGCAGAAGGTGGGAGAAGATAAGCAAGGAAGTTAGGACCATGAAGGGCTTGACCACTCACTGAGACAGTGTGCCTGATCTAATGGGAGCTCACCAAATCCAGCTGCACCGGGACTGAATGAGCATATGATCAAACTGGACTCTCTGAATGTGGCTGCCAATGGGGCAGACTGAGAAGCCATCAACAATGACACTAGGACCTATCTCTTCTGCATGTAATATCTTTTTGGGAACCTAGTCTATTTGGATGCACACCTTCCTAGGCCGGGATGGAGGGGGGAGGGCCTTGGACTTCCCACAGGCAGGGCACCATGCCCTCTTTTAAGGAAGCAGCGGGAGGGAGGAGGGGAGGAACGGGAGAGGACTGGGAGAAGGGGAGGAAATGTAATTTTTTTTGAATGGATAAAAATAAAAGAATATGGAAAAAAATAGAAAATTTTGTTTCTATCTTATTGATTGCCTCATAGAACAATCTCTTTGTTTCATTGATTCTTTGTATTGTTCTCTTTGTTTCTATTTTATTGATTTCAGCCCTCAGTTTATTTTTTGCAGTTTACTACTTTTGGGCGTGATTACTTTTTGTTTGTTTATTTGTCCTAGAATTTTCAGGTGTACTCTATGTTACTGGCATAAGAGCTCCAGTTTTTTAAAAAATATAGTCATGTTGTGCTATAAACGTTCCTCTTACTTCAACTTTCATTGTATCCCATAAGTTTGAGTAAGATAATTTCTTGAATTCTAGAAAGCTTTTTAGTTTCTTTATTTATTTGTCTTGACACATTTTTTTATTCATTAGGGAGTTGTTCAGTTTCCATGAGTTTGTAAGTTTTTTTTTGATTCTATCATTGATGTAGATATATCTTTAATCCATGGTGCTTTAACAAGACATAGGATTTTTTTTTCAATTTTCTTTAATCTGCTGAGACTTATTTTGTGTCTAAGGATGTGATGATTTTTGGAGAAGATCCTCATGATGCGGAGAAAAATGTATTTTTTGTGATTTGGTGAAATGTTTGTCTGTCAATAACTGTTAGGTCCATTTGTTTTATAAGATCTGTTAGCTCCAGTATCTCTCTCTATCTGTTTAGTTTTTGTTTGGCTTACCTCTCTATTTGTGAGAGTATTCACTGAAGCTACCCATTATCAGTGTGTGGTGGTCAGTGTGTGATTGAAACTTTTATAATGTTTCTTTTATAAAAGTGGTTGTCCTTGTGTTTGGGGCATAGATATCAAGAATTGAAATGTCATCTTGTTTGGAGCTTTTCCTTCTATGAGTACTTACTGTCCTTCACTATCTTTTTTGATTAGTTTTGGTTTGAAATCTAGTTTTGTTGGATATTAAAATTCCTACAAGAGCTTGTTTCTTGGGTCCAGTGACTTGCATTATTTTTTTCCAGCCATTTATCCTGAGGTAATCTATATCCTTGATATCAGAGTGTATTTTTCAGCTGCAATAGAAAGGTAGATCCTGTTTTCACACCCACTCTGTTAGTCTTTGTCTTTTTACTGGAGAACTGAGATCATTGATATTGAGAGATACCAATGACCAGTCATAGTAGATACCTGTTATTTTGGTGGTAATGCTGGTGGAAGTGGTGGATTTGCACATGTGTTTCCCTCCTTTGGATTTTCCTAGTGTGAAGCTCTATATTTCCTGTGTTTGCATGGGTATAATTAACCTTTTTGCATCTCTCTAGGATTTTCTGTTTTTTAGAATTTCCATGGAAAACTTAAGTGTAATTCTATTAGGTCTACCTTTATATGATATTTGGGCATTTTTCACTGCAGCTTTTAGTGTTCTTTCTTTGTTCTATATGTTTAGTGCTTTTATTAACATGTGGAAAGGGGGTTGTCCTTTTTGGTCCAATCTATTTGGTATTCTGTATACTTCTTTTATCTTTATAGGCATCTCTTTCATTGGGATAGGAATTTTTTCTATGATTTTGTTGAAAATATTTTCTTGGTCTTTGACCTAGGATTCTTCTTCTTCCTCTATTCCTATCATTTTAAGAACTGATCTTTTTATAGGATCTCATATTTCCTGGGTGTTTAGTGTCAGGAACTTTTAGACTTAACATTTTCTTTAACTTATGAATTCATTTCTTCTATGGCATCTTCAATTCCTAAGATTCTCACTACAATCTCTTGCATTCTGCTGGTGAAACTCCTTTCTGAAGTTTGTGTGCAAACTCCTAAATTTTTCACTTTCAACTTAAGGTTTATGTTTTCTTTACTGCCTCTATTTCCACTTTCATGACTTGAATAGTTTTATTTATTTTCTTCAACTGTTTATTTTTGTTTTCCTTGATTTCTTGTTAATTTCCTCTCTCAGGAGCTCTATCGTCTTCATATTTAATGTCTTTTTCTTGTGCTTCAGCTATGTTGGAATATTCAGGGCCTGATATGTCAGTATATCTGGGCTCTGATGGATACATATTACTCTCTAACAGTTTTTATTGTGCTTTTACACTGGCATCTAGGCATCTGAGCTTGTAATGATTGTAGGTATAGGTGCTAATTTCTGGATTTGTGTTAGTTGTGTAAATGCTTTGTTCTTGATTTCTATTTCCTCCCTGGAATTTTAGAAAGTATGAAGACTGTGTTTTGCCTTCTTTCCTGAATTGCTCAGCTGATATGTTCACATGGAATTCTTGCTGGTATTGGAGCCTGGAATTCTATTTTTCTGGCAGATATGACTTGTGGATTAGGTAGAACTACATAATGGAGCTGGGATTTGTTTTTCTGGAAGTCATGGCTGATGGTTTAGCTTGGTGGTCTTTGCTGGTGAGGGACATGTTTCCTAGTTCTTCTATGCTGGTTAGTTCCTTATGAATACCTGCTGAAGTAGAAGGCTAGGATCAACCCCATAGTTTTTCAAAAAAGACACAATCTATTAGTTTTTCCTGGTCATTAATGTCTAAAGAGAAATGGAATCATCTATGCTCCAGAAAGGTGCAAAGGGGAAATAATAAAAAAATGATGTCCTTCATTCTATAAGAAGGTCTATCTTCTTATTCTCTACTACCCAAACACAAAATGTTACATACACATGCATGCACACACACACACACACACACACACACACACACACACACACACACACACATTTATCCAATAACCTTATTTGGTTTTTGAGCTCTTTCTTTTCCATCATTTTTTATTATAGATTGCTAGTTACTAGATGTTACAAAAATTGTTATTGAATAATAAGTATTCATTAGTTTTTAGTGGTTTGTGCTTCTACCATTCATAAGAATCATTGATGAACAACATATTACTGTGCCAAAAAATTCTAGTCCTAGGCTGATGTGTGTTTTCCTTCTGTATGCTGTGATTACCATTGACTAAAAAAGAACTGCTTGGAGCCTATGGCAGGGAAGAATAGAACTATGTGGGGAAAGCTAAATGGTATTCTGGGAGAAAGGAGGCAAAGTCAGGGAGGAGCCATGGAGACACCACCGGAGACAGACGTACTGAAATTTTGCGGGCAGACCACTACCTCGTGGTGTTGCACATATTAATGGAGATGGGTTAAATTAAGATGTAAGAGTGATCAAATAGCAAGCTAGAGCTAATGGTCCAAGCAGTGATTTAAATAATATAATTTCTGCGTGATTATTTCAGGAGTCTTGGCCACCGGGAAACAAACAAGCAGCTCCTACAACACTAGGCAACACATTTGTTTTCAAGAAAGGTATTTCATTTATACTTCTAATATAAAGAAATATTTATGAGCTCTCAAGGGTGCTTGTATATACAACTATAGCAGAGATTTATGATGTACTTACTACTGGACAAGTCCTATTCCAGATATTTTCTATGGGTTAACTTCTTAGGAATTTTTTTTGATAATGAAATCCTTGTCAGCTTGATTAAGTTATGAAACACCTACAAGATTGATAAATCTTCCCTAGGATTGTCCCAGTGACAACCAGATTATAAGGGCTCCAATCTAATAAAAGGATTAATGCCTTGATGGAGTATTATAGGATGGTGTTTAAACAGAGACTGAACTTTTGCTTCCCGGGTGTCCAGACCCAAATAATCTAACAGAAACTAAACTAATTACAATACTGTTTGGCCTGTTAGCTCAGTCTTCTTTTTAACAAACTCATACATCTTAAATTAATCCATTTCTATTAATATATGTATTGCCATTAGGCTGTGGCCTACCAGCAAGTTTTGTGTACATTGTCCTCCTTCGGCAGCTCCATGATGTCTCTTTGAGTCCACCTATTCTCTCCAGTATGGTTGTGTTAGCCCTGCCATAGGCCAAAGCAACTTTAATCATCAACCAATAAGAGCAACACATATACAGAAGGACATCCCACATCACCTCCCCTTTTTTGTGTAAATAAAAAGTAAGGCTTTAACTTTAACATAGTAAATTACATATAGCAAAGTATGTATGAAGCAAGAATTACAGTTACAATATTTATTATGTTTACATTTGGCAAATCATCTATCCTCCATTTGTGAGTCTAAAATTTTACATCTAATTTATCTTTTATCATAACTAAGGAAAACTACAGCTATCTGTCTTCAACTCTTCAAAGACCCCAGAAGGATATATTAATACATAAGTAAAAAGAAAATACATTATAAAAAATTTCCAAAACTCTAGAATTGACAGAGACATTTGTTGCCTGGACAGTCACCTAAAATTCTTCTGTAATCTTCAAACTACAGACCCATAATTTCCAGCAGACTTTTCCCTAAAGCAGGAAATTTGAAGATCTGTTCTGTAATGTACTGGTAAAGTTCACCAGTCGCTTTCTTCTTTGTGCTGCACAGTGTCTGGCAGTTTCTTTTCTGGAGCAGAAGCCCTAAAGGACCATCCTGTCTCTTGGAAAGTTCAGCAGTCACTTTTCTGTGAGTCCTGCATGTCCAGTTCATGTAGTATACCAAAAAAACAATTCAGGCAAGAGCAGTTTTTTGTCCAAATGGCTAATCTTGTCACATTGAAGGCAAATTCTATAACAAATTTCTTCAGTGCCCATGAAACTATCAAAAGTAGTTGGTGCTGTCAGAAACAGACATGTCTCACTGTCAAGAAAAGTCTAAGTTCTTAAAACATTTTAATTGCTATATTCCATAGCTCTTTGAAGTGTTGAAGAATATCTATTTATCCTAAATGTATCTCTGTATATCTAGAAAACCTAAATAACATGACTACAAGTTTGACTATTATAAATGTCTATCTATTAATCCATAATTTTAAATTATATATTATATTTTAAAACAATACCTTAAACAAGAGTAGAAATATACATATAACAAAATTCTGTCTTTATGAGTCTAAAGTTTTATTTTACATTTATCTCTTATCATAACTAAGGAAAATTACAATTATAACTATTTAGTCTTCAACTCCATCAAAGACCCCAGAAAGATATAATATTGCCTAAGTAAGTAGGAAGTGTGCATTGTAAGCAATTTCCAAATTTCTATAATTAACAGAAACATTTTGCTGCCTAAGCAGTCACCCAAAGTTCTTTTTGTAATTTTGGGACATCCATCTTCATCCTGTACCACATAATATCTGACAGACTTTTCAGTGAAGCAGGAATCTATTCTGCCTTGTACTGTCAAAGTTCACCAGTTGCTTTTTTATGTGATCTACAAAATCTCTGACAGTTTCTTCTGTGAAGCAGGAACTTTGATGGACCATACCATCTGTTGGAAAGTTCAGCAGTCACTTTTTTTGTGGGCTCTGCAAGTCCAGGTCATACAGCATACCAGAAAGAAGTCCAGACAAGAGCAGTTTCTTGCCCAAATGTTTAGCCTTGTCACATTGAAGGCAAATTCTGTAATGAATTTCTTCAACCTCACTGACATAATTGGTGCTGCCAGAAGCAGGCTTGTCATACTGCTGAAATAAGTCTAACCTTTTAAATGCCATACTCTGTAGATCTTTGAAGTATTGAAGATTATCTATCTAACTGAAACATACTCCTGTATGTCTAGTAAACCTAACATTACTAAAAGTTTAGTTACTATAGATTACTATTAATCTCTATTTCATAATTATATACTACATTTTTAAGTGAGATGCTTAAATATAATACCTTAAACAAGAGTATAAATATATAAACACATATAGTATAACAAATTTTGTATCAATTCACTAAAATCCATACCAATGAAAAGTATTCATTTCTATATCATATCCTTTCTTTTTTAAAAAGTGATTGACTGTGAATATTTAATCATCTATACACAATCACTTTTAAATAAAAATGAACATTTATAAGCAATAATTTTGAGAATTTGGGCATATTGTTCTCCAAACTGCTTCCTGTTGTTTGTTGGATGAAATAATTTAGGTTTAATGGGGACCTTTTGGGGAGGTCTTGTTCCATCAAACCATATTATCCTGGAAGGAATCCATAGGTTCCCATCCTCTGTGAAAACAAAAGCAGAACCTCTTTTCCAAAGTATATGTACTTAGGATCAAACTTTGAAGCCAAGATACATTTAAAATATATCTGATCCTTTAGCTTAGCAATTCCCAGAATCAAATAGCTCCTTGCAGTCAAAACATTCAAAGAATACATAATAATGTGCATTATCCAGACTATATATTTTTTCACCTTTTTATGGCCAATTATTATTTTTATTCTATTTTTACTTTAAGAATCTTAGTTTTATATCTTTAAATTACTTTTTATCTATGACTCTGTCTATCTTTTATCCTCTCCGTCTTAAGCCCATGCACATTATCAAACTTACTGTGTCCCATTTAGAGGCCTTTTTTTTTTGTCTGAATCTCTCTTTACTGTGTATCTGTAATTCTTTTCTGACCAGGAGAATTTTTTTAAAATCCTAAGCAGGCATGGTTAGGACTAACACTGCAGCTTTGCCTGTTGACACTGCCTCATCCAACATGGCAAAGGTATGTTCACTGCCTCTGCAACCCATGTTCATCACCCCAGTTCCAGGGATGCAACTGGAGTTTTGAGAGCAAAGTGAACTTGATGATAGAACAAAGGCAGGGAATGCATAGATTTCTCACATAAAATATTTTAAAAGTTTTTTTTCTGAGATATTTATCTTAGTCAGGGCTTCTATTGCTATGAATAGACAGCATGACCATGGGAAGTCAAAAAGAAACACACTTACTAGTTTAGAGGTTTAGTCCATTATCTTCACAGTGGGAAGCTTGGTGGCATACATGCAGACATGCTACTGCAGAGGTAGCTGAGAATTCTCCATCTGGATTCACAAGGATCAGGAAGGGAGTGAGATACAGTCCTTGAAGTGAATATCTGAGGCACCAAAAAACCACCCTTAGTGACATACTTCCTCCAACAAAATCAAGCCCACTCCAACAAAATCATATTTCCTAATAGTTCCACTCCCTATGGGCCTGTGGTGCCCATTTTCCTTCAAACCACCACAATATTGTTTTGTCTTATCTTTGTAAGTGAATAACCCATATTAAACTAATTGACCCCAGCCCACTTTGGTCATTTCACTCAGCTTTTCGTAGATTTACCACATCCCATGTTCAGATTTGGCTCGCTCAAGGCATTCATCTTGTGCTATGTTCCACTTTGATGAATTTCCTTTGTAGTCAATCTATACCATCCCTAAACCCCAGGATCTCTCCTGGTGGCAAATCTGTTGTACCCACCCAGTCTGATCAATTTTACCTTTGCTCTTTCTAACCCCTAAGCTTTTCTTAGTAGAACATCATGCATGGCATTTCTCAATAACTAGGTCTGATTCTAATTGTGCATCTTGTGAATCACAATTGTTAACCCTTCACTGATCTGTTATGTTATTTTGTTTGTGTTCATACAAATAAAGCTTGGCTGGAGATCAGTGTGTGGAGCAAGCCACTAGTTAACTATAGAGATCTGGGGAATCTATACAGTCAGGAGATGACAAATCAGTGCAGAGACAGAATCTCAGCCCTTTTTAGAATTTATAGAGGTAAGAACTGTAATTACTAGCTGCTCTGCTTCTTTGATCTTTCAAATTTCACCCACTAATATCTGACTCAGGGTTTTCATTATTAAGACTAGTTAGAATTGTGCTTCACTGATCCTAACCCAGTGTTTTGTCAACCTTAGCTCATTCTGTGTACCAATCCAATATGATTATTCTCTCTGTTCCTCATCTCCCTACACCATATTCATGCTGAGGGCCTTGACTGGTAAACACATGGAATCTTTGCTACCTGTAGGCAGAGACTGCTTGTTCGGTCACAGATGTCAAGACCATGAAATAATTACACAGAAACCATATTATTTGCAATACTTTTAGGCCAATAGATGAAGCGTATTTCTGGCTTACTCTTATATCTTAAAATAACCCATTTATATTATCTTATATATTTCTGTGAGGCTCATGACCTAACAGCAAGGTTCTGGCTGGCATCTTGTGTCTTTCTCCTCTAGCAGATCCATGGTTTCTTCCTGATTCCACTACTTTCTCCTCCTATATCTGTTTGGAAGTCCACCATGTCCTATTCTGCTAAACCACTGGCCAAAACACATTTATTCATTAACCAATAAAAGCAGCACATTGACAGAAGGATTTCCCATAATATTTCCCCTTTTCCATTTAAACAAGAAGGAAGATTTTAATTTTAACATAGTAAAATTACATATAACAAGACAGGTACCAAACAAGAATTACAGTTACAACATTTATATATAATTTATCTTTTATCATAACTAAGAAAAACTATAATTAGAACCATCCATTCTTCAAGTCCATCACAAACCCCAGAACAATATAATATTACCTAAGTTAACAGGGAGTGCATAGTATGCAACTTCAAAAACTCTAGAATTGACAGGGATACGTCATTGCCTGAACAGTAACCCAAAAATCTTCTGTAATGTTGGGGTGCCCATCTTCAGCCTACAGGCCCATAGTATCTGGCAGACTTTTCCATGAAGCAAGAAATTTCAAAGACAGTTCCACCTATATTGGCAGTTTGTCAGTCACTTTCTTCTGTGTCCTGAAGAATGTCTGGCAAACTCTTTCATGACACAGGAACCCCAAAGGACCATCTCACCTTTATAAAACTTCAGCAGTCATTTTTCTGGGGGTTCTGATTGTCCAGTTCATACAGCATAACATCAAGTGGTCCAGGCAAGAGCAGCTCCTTGCACAAACTGCTAAACTACTCCAAAAAGAGTATCTTCAATGCCCATCATCCTCTTGAAGTAGATTGTGACTGCCAGGAGTAGATGTGACTCATAGTCATGAAAAGTCTGAAGTTATTTTTTTCCTATTGATTTTATTGAGCTATGTATTTTTCTCTGATCCTCTCTCTTACTCTCCCCTACCCTTCAACCTTCTCCCATGATCTCCATGCTTCCAATTTACTCAGGAGATCTGGTCTTTTTCTACTTCCCATGTACATTAGATCCATGTATGTCTCTCATAGGATACTCATTGTTGTCTAGGTTCTCTAGGATTGTAAATTGTAGGCTGGTTTTCTTTGCGTTATGTCTAAAAGCCACTTGTGAGTGAGTAAACATGATATTTGTCTCTCTGGGTCTGGGTTACCTCATTCAATATGATGTCTTCAAGATCCATCCATTTGCCTGCAAATTTCATGATGTCATTATTTTGTTGTTGTTGTTGTGTAGTACTTTATTGTGTAAATAAACCACATTTTCCTTATCTATTCTTCAGTTGAGGGGCATTTAGGTTGTTTCCAGGTTCTGGCTCTGACAAACAATGCTACTATGAACATAGTTGAGCATTTGCCCTTGTGGCACGATTGAGCATCTTTGAGTATATAACCAAAAGTGGCATTGCTGGGTCTTGAGGAAGGTTGTTTCCTACTTTTCTGAGAAATCACCATACTGATATCGAAAGGGGCTGTACCAATTTGTACTCCCACCAGCAATGCAGGTGTATTCCCTTTACACCACATTCTCTCCAGCATAAGACGTCATCAGTGTTTTTAATCTTGGCCATTCTTATAAATGTAAGATAGAATCTCAGATTTGTTTTGATTTGCATTTCTCTGATGGCTAAGGATATTGACCGTTTCCTTAAGTATCTTTCAGCCATTTTAGATTCCTCTGTTGGGAGCTCCCTGTTTAGGTCTGTACTCAATTTTTTTATTGGATTATTTGTTCATTTGATGACCAGTTTCTTGAGTTCTTTGTATATTTTGGAGATCAGTCCTTGGTCTGATGTGGGGTTGTGAAGAGTTTTTTCCATTCTGTAGGCTGCTGTTTTGTCTTGTTGACTGTGTACTTTGCTTTACATAAGGTTTTTAGTTTCAGGAAGTCCCACTTATTAATTGTTTCTCTCAGTTTCTGTGCTACTGGGATTATATTTAGGAAGTAGCCTCCTGTGCCAATATGTTCAACTGTACTTCCCACTTTCTCTTCTATAAGGTTCAGTTTGGTTGGTTTTATGTTGAGGTCTTTGATCTATTTGGACTTGAGTTTTGTGCATGATTATAAATATGGATCTATTTTCATTCTTATACATGTTTATATACAGTTATGCTTGTACCATTTATTATATATGCTTTCTTTTTTCCATTTGATATGTTTTTGCTCCTTTGTAAAAAATCAGGTGTTTATAGGTGTGTGGATTAATAGCTGGGTTTTCCATTTGGTTCTGTTGGTCTTCCTGTCAGTTTTTATGCCAACACCAGGCTGTTTTCTGTACTGTCACTCTGTAGTAGAGTTTGAAGTCACAGATTGTGATGCCTCCAGAAGTTCCTTTATTGTACAGGATTGTTTTGGCTATCCTGTGTTTTTTGCTTTTCCATATGAATTTGAGTACTGTTCTTTCAAGTTCTGTGAAGAATTTTGCTGGGATTTTGATGGGCATTGCATTGAATCTATAGATTGCTTTTAGTAAGATTGCCATTTTTACTATATTAATTCTATCTACTCAAGAGCATGGACGATCATTCCATTTTGTTGTATCTTCTTCAATTTCTTAGTTAAAGATTTAAAGTTCTTGTCATACAGGTCTTCCACTTGCTTGGTTAGAATTACTCTGAAATATTTTATGTTATTTGTGGCTAAATGAAGGATTTTTTTTCTGATTTCTTGTTTAGCCCATTTATCATCTGTGTAAAGGACAGCTACTGCTTTCTTTGAGTTAATCTTTTATCCTGCAACATTTCTGAAAGTGTTTATGAGTTGTAGAAGTTCCTAGGTAGAATTTTTGGGTTTGCTTATGTAAATTATCATATCATCAGCAAATAGTGTTTGACTTTTCTTTTCTGATTTGTATCCCCTGATCTGCTTTTCTTGTCTTAGTGCTCTAACTAGGACCTCAAGGACTACATTGAATAGATAGGGAGAGAGTGGACAACCTTGTCTTGTTTCTGCTCTCAGTGGGATCACTATGAGTATTTCTCCATTTAGTTTGATGTTGGTTGTTGTCTTGCTTCATATTGCCTTTATTATGTTTAGATATGTTCCTTGTATCCCTGTTCTCTCCAAGATCTTTATCATGAAGGATTTTTCAGCATCTAATGAGATGATTATTTGATTTTTATTTCTCAGTTTATTTATATGGTAGATTACATTGACAGATTTTCATATGTTGAACTGTCCCTGCATCTCTGGGATGAAGCCAACTTGATCATGGTGGATGATTTTCCTAATGTGTTCTTGAATTTGATTTGCCAGTATTTTATGGAGTATTTTTGCATCAATGTTCATGAGTGAAATTGGTCTGTAATTCTCTTGCTTAGTAATGTCTTTCTGTGGTTTGGATATCAGGGTAATTGTAGCCTCATAAAAAGAGTTTGGCAATGTTCCTTCTGTTTCTATTGTGTGGAATAATTCAAGGAGTATTGGTATTAGTTCTTCTATGAACATCTTGTAGAATTATGAGCTGAAACCATCTTGTCCTGGGCTTTTTTTTGTTGGTAGAATTTTGATGACTTTTTCTATTTCTTTAGCAGTTATAGGTCTATTTAAATTGCTTCTAGTATTGATTTAATTTTGGTAAATTATATTTATCAAGAAAATTGTCTGTTCCCTTTAAGTTTTCCAATTTTGTGGAGTACAGGTTTTTGAAATATGAGCTAAAGATTCTCTGAATTTCCTCTGTGTCTGTTGTTATGTCTCTCTTTCATTTCTGATTTTGTTAATTTGGATATTCTCTCTCTGCCTTTCAGTGTTTGAATAAGGGTTTGTCTATTTTGTTGATTTTCTCAACAGACAAACGCTTTGTCTCATTGATCCTTTGTATTGTTTTCTTTGTTTCTATTTTGTTGATTTCAGCTCTCATTTGATTATTTCCTGCCATCTAGTTCTTCTGGGTGAATTTGTTTCTTTTTGTTCTATAGTTTTCAAATATTCTGTTATTCACTAGTGTGGTATTTTTTTCTAGCTTCTTTATGTAGGCATTCAGTACTATGAACTTTCCTATAAACACTGTTTTCATTGTGTCCCATGAATTTGGGTATTTTGTGTGGTCATTTTCATTGAATTTTAGGAACTCTTTAATTTCTTTATTTCTTCCTTGATCCATTGATGCTTCAGGTGAGCATTAATTAATTTCCATCTATTTGTGGAATTTGTGTTGATGTTGTACTCTTATTTTAAGCCATGGTGTCCTGATAAGATACATGGAGTTATTCCAATTTTTTTTATCTGTTGAGATTTATTTTGTTTTCTAATATGTGGTTAAATTTTAAGAAGGTTCCATGAGGTGCTGAAAAGAAGGTATATTATTTTATGTTTGAATGGAATATTCTATAGATGTCTGTTAAGACCATGTAATTTATAACATCTGTAAGTTCTCTTATTTCTCTGTTAATTTTTTGTCTGGAAGACCTGTCCAGTAGTGAAAGGGGAGTGTTGAAGTCTCCCACTCTTAGTGTGTGGGATTTAATGTATGATTTAAGCTTTAGAAGTGTTTCTTTTACACATGAGGGTGCCCTTTTATTTGGGCCATAGATGTTCAGTATCAAGATTTCCTCTTGATGGATTTTTCTTATGACTAATACGAAATGTCCTTCTTTGTCCCTTTTGATTGATTTTAGTTTGAAGTCTATTTTGTTACATATTAGGATAGCTACACCAGCTTGTTTCTTAGGTCCATTTGTTTGGAAACTTTTTTTCTAACCCTTTACTCTGAGGCGATGTCTGTTTTTGAGGTTGATGTGTGTTTCTTGTATGCATAAGAAGGATGGATTCTGTTTTCATATCCAATCTGTTAGCCTGTGTCTTTTTACAGGTGATTTGAGTCCAATTATATTAAGGGATATTAATAACCAGTGATTGCTACCTCCTGTTAATTTAGTTTTAGTTGTTGGTGATATTAATTTGTGTGTTTTTCCCTTCTTTGAGATTTGCTGCTATGAGACCATCAATTGTCTATGTTTTTGTTGATGTAGCCAACTTCCTTGGGTTGGAGTTTTCCTTCTAGTGTTTTGTGTAGGGCTGAGTTTGTGGCTAGGTATTGGTTAAATCTGGTTTTCTTATGGAATATCTTGTTTTGTTCTTCTATGGTGATTGAAAGTTTTGCTGGGTATAATAGTCTGGGCTGGCATCCACGGCCTCTTAATGTCTGCATAATGCTTGACCATGACCTTCTGGCTTTCATTGTCTCTAATGTGAAGTCAGGTGTAATTCTGATAAGTCTGCCTTTATATGTTACTTGGCCTTTTTCTTTTGTAGCTCTTAATATTCTTTTTTTTTATTTTGTTTGTTTAGTGTTTTGATTATTATGTGGCAAAGGGAATTTTTTTGACCCATTCTGTCTGGTGTTCTGTATGCTTCTTGTATCTTCATAGGCACATCTTTCTTTTGATTTGGAAAGATTTCTTCTATGATTTTATTAAATATAATTTCTGTGCTTTTTAGTTGGACTTCTTCTCCTTCTTCTATACCTATTACTCTTAGGTTTGGTCTTTTCATTGTGTCTCATATTTCCTGAATATTTTGGGTTATGCTTATGTTATATTTAATGTTTTATTTGACCAATGAGTCTATTTCCTCTATTGTTTCTTCAGCACTTGAGACTCTCCCATCTCTTGCTGTTTATGTTTGCATTTGTGGATCCTGATCTTTTTCTCATGATTTCTCTTTCTTTAATTCCTTGGCTTGTGTTTGCTTTATTATCTCTATTTTAGTTTTCATGTTTTGAATAGTTTATTTCTTATGCTTGATTGCTTTTTCTTGGTTTTCTTTAACAGATTTGTTGATTTCTTTCAATTTTTTGTTTGTTTTTACCTCCATTTCTTTGAGTGAATTTTTAATTTTCTCTTTAAGGTTCTTAAACATTCCCCTAAAGTTATTTTTAGGTCATTTTCTTCTGCTTCTTCTAATATGGTTGTTCAAATCTTGCTGTTGTTGGGCCACTAGTTTTTACTGCTGTTGTGTTGCTCTTTGTGGTGTTGTGTGTATTCTTAATTTCTCTACCCATCTTTTCCTATGATTGGTGTAGTTGGGGCTGTTTGTGACTCTGGTGATCAGTCTTCCAGGTTCCAGTAGATCCAAGGTTCAGATGGTTGCTCGTCATGGTACAGTCAGGGCCACCATTCCAGTCACCCTGTTGGTTACTTTGTGTTTCTGGAAGTTGCTTGGCACCCTCTGGGTTTACTCTGAAATACCAGAGGTCATTTGTGCCTGCTCCCACAGAGATTGCTTGCTTGGTGCTCTTTCTGCTGAGATTGATGCCTTGGGCCTGCTCTGGCAGAGGTCCTGGCTCAGGTCTATTCCCTCAGAGGTCCCAGACTCATGCCCAGTACTGCAGAGGTCCTGCCTGATTCAGGCCTACTCTCTCAGAACTCCCAGACTCATGCCCAGACCTGTGGTGGTTTCTGGTTCCTACCTATTCCCTCAGAGGTCCCAGACTTGTGCCTAGACCTGTAGAGGTCCTGGCTCTTGCCTACTCACTTGGAGGTCCCATACTCATTCCTGAACCTGCAGAGGTCTCTGATTCTAGCCTACTTTCTCAGCAGTTTCTCCTACTTTCTCAACAGTAGCTGCTCCTGTTGAGTTCACTGTCTTAGGCCTGCCACAGCCTAGGTCATTGACACAGACCTGTTGATGAAGATATCCCTGGTCTGAGTCTACTCCCACAGATGTCTCTGACTTGGTTGCAGTCCCACAATGGTCTCTGGCTCTGGTATACTCCCTTCGAGGTCCCAGACTTGTTCCCACACCCACAGAGGTCCTGGCTCAGGCCTACTGCCTCAGAGGTCCCATATTGCACATGGACCCACAGAAGTCTTTGATTCCTGCCTCCTCCCTTGTAGGTCCTAGACTTTCACCTGGACCCACTGAGGTCTCTGGTTCCTCAAGTCTGAAGTTCTTAAAACATTCTAAATACCTTATTCTCAAGGTCTCTGGAAGATTTAAAGAATACCTATAAAACTGAAATAATATCTCTATATATCTAGAAAATCTAACTAACATGACTACAAGCTTGACTATTATAGTTGATTATCTATTAACCTATTTTCTTAATTATACATTACATTTTTAAATGAGTCAAGAACAGAAATATACATATTTCAAAAATTAACCTACAATTTCTATCAATTGACCAAGATCCATACCATGCAAATATATACAGATTATGCCCCTTTAAATGTAAACCAACATTTATAAACAATATTTGGGAATTTAGGCATAGTTCTATCCAAACTGCTTCCTCCTGTTCCTTCCTGTTAGGTGAAGCAATTTTGGGAGGTGTTCATGGTGATGTTTTATGAAGTTGGCATCCTGGTCCATCAAACCACATTAGTCTGGAAGAAATCCACAGGTTTCCATCCTCTGTGGAAACAGAAGCAGAATCTTTTTTACAAAGAAACTTATCATTAGAACCAAATTTTGAAGTCAAAATACTTTTTCTTTTTCTTTTTCCTTTTTTTTTGGGGGGGGGTTCGAGACAGGATTTCTCTGTGGCTTTGGAGCCTGTCCTGGAACTAGCTCTGTAGACCAGGCTGGTCTCGAACTCACAAAGATCCACCTGTCTCTGCTTCCCACCACCGCCCGGCAAAGTCAAGATACTTTTAAAGTATGTATGTTGGTTTAGATTAGCAGCCCCTACAATGAAATATCTCTCTGTACTTAATTTATTCACAGTCAAAAAATTCAAAGGAAACATGTCAATATACATAATCCAGACTCTGTGTATATTCCATCTTTATGTGGCTTATTTTTCTTATGCTATTACTTTTCCTACAATTTTCATATTTATTTTATTATTTCTACTCATTTAATCTATGATCGTCTGTACTTATTTATAACTGTATACATTCTTTTTCCTCTCTCTCTCTCTTTCTCTCTCTCTCTCTCTCTCTCTCTCTCTCTCTCTCTCAAGCCTGTGCACATTTATCCAACACTGTGTCACATTTGGAGGTCTTTTACATCTGGATTTGTCCTTATTGTATGCATATCTGTAATTATTTTCTGACCAAGAGTGCCTTTTTTTTAAGCGCTAAGCAGGCATGGCTAGGATCAACTCCACAGTCCAACATGGTGGAGGCAAGTTTGCTGCCTCTAAGAGCCATTCTCTCTGCCCCACATCCAGGATCACAGTGGGTCTGGGTCACCATTAAGCAAGTTGTAGCACTCTGCTCACAATCTTATTTAAATGCTCTGCAGCTGGATGTCTTGAAAGAGTCAGAGTTACTTGCACAACTAGCATAATCCAGAAAGCTTTTTTAAAGGAGCCATACAGTTTTTTTTTGTTTTTTGTTTTTTGTTTGCTATTGCTGATCAGAAGCCTTCTCTTAAAAGAATTGTATCTCTGCTTGTTTCTAGAAACCAAAAAAAAAAAGAAAGAAAAGAAATGCTGCAACCAAAAAACTATGCTTAACTCTGTTCTTTTGTATCTAGAATTCTGTTGGTGGAGGCTGCTCATTCCTTGACCACTTAGACCTGAAATAAATACACAGAAATTATACTATTTGAAACATTGCTTGGCCTATTAGCTTATGCATTTTTATAGCTAGCTCTTACATCTCAAATTAACCCATTTCTATTATGTTATATTTTACCACAAGGCTTGTGGTTTACTATAAATTTCCATGGCATGTCTGTCTCCTCTGGTGGCTACATTATGTCTCTTCAATTCTGCCTTCTTTCTCCCAGCATTCAGTTTAGTTTTTCAACCTAGCTCTATTCTGCTAAGCCACTGGCCAAAACAGATTCATTCATTAACCAATAAAAGCAACACATAGACAGAAGGACTTCCCATATCAGCTACTTAAGCCATCCATAATACATAGACATTTCTTCCAGAATAAATCCTGTACATCATCCTACATCATGACAACCTAGAATCTTATATCTATAAGACACATAAACACTGAAATAATTCCATATGCCCAGGCCTTAGTCCCTACAAACAAGCAATATGCAAGGCCTAGAAAGTATATCTTCTCCCAAATCCAACAATCCTATTGAAATAGACTCCCAAAAGAATTACCTAGATATAAACCTAGTGGTACCGAAGTTAAATGAATAAAGGTAAAATTTATCAACGAATTCAAGGAGTTTAAAGAAGACAAGAGTAAAAAAAACTCAATAAACTTAAAAAAAGAATAAGTCTACTGGCTAGTCTCATGTCCATGTGAATCAATCTGGAGCTATCTGAAAGGACAGAACTTCAGAAAATTCCTCCCTAAGATCCAGCTGTAAAGCATTTTCTCAATCAGTGACTGATATGGTAGGATCTAGTTCAATTTGGGTGTGGCCACCCCTGGGCTGGTGGTCCTGGGTTCTATAAGGATGCAGAATGAGCAAGCCCGAGCAAGCCAGGGGAAGCAAGCCATAAAAGATTCCCTCCTCCATGGGTTCTGCACCAGTGCCATCCTCAAGTTCCCTGCCCTGTTTGTGTTTTCCCCTGGCATCCTTCAATGATCAGCACTACTGTGGAAGTGGAAGCCTAATAAACCCTTTCTACCCAATCATGCTGCTTCATTGAGGTAATAGAAACTCAAACTAATACAAATAGTAACTACCCAAATAATGTCCAAACAGCACAAACATAAGAGTGAATTTTAGGAGACCAGGTTTAACATAAAATACCACTCACCAGAGTAGGGGTATGGGGATCTGAAGAGTTAGTAGAGAATATAAAGACATAAGTAAAATCAATAAAAGAGAAACACAGCATAGTATCAGGAGGGAGTTCTAGTGAATACTGAAATTACCTCTGTTTAATTTCTGATTGCTTAAAATACCCTGACCCCCCAAAATAGGAATAAGATTAAAAAAAAACATTAACATGATAGGAGAAAATGAACAGCCAAGTTGAATGTTGAGGACTACATTCATAGTTAAATATTCTGTTGCAAGAACAAAACAAATCACACACACTAGACCAGAAAATTCTATAGGCAAACCACTCCCTAGGTAGAATTCACTGTTATTTTCCCAAGGGAACTGAAACTTAGTTGGATCCTTAAACTTTCATTTGAGGTAGAAATATATCTACTTCTCTATTCCTGAAATGCAAGGTCTGGATATTAGCCACACCTACTGACAATATCCTTGAGAGAGCAGAACTGTGATATAAATCTAGGTGGGACCTTTGAGCTAGAAATAGACAATAACCTTGAAGTAATAGAGGAAAGTTCCAAGTCTCTGACCTGGTCAAGGTGGAAATAGGCTTACAAATTTAGGCCTCTACAATTCCTCTCTTTTTATTAATTTTAAAAAAATGCCTTTGCTTCTTCAATAGGACAAATGATTGTGTTTGCCTTAGATGAACATTTTCCTGTTTTTCAGGCTTATCTTCGGTACAGGCATTCCAACCATGCATGCCCATGTCTTAGATGTCAGAAGGGAAAAATATCAAACCTATCTCTGACTACTGACCTCTGTAAACAAAGAGTTAAAGGAGAAAGCACCTTTAGGCACCCAGCAAATCTGGTCAAGTTTTTGTCAAGAAAGTATACCAAAAACAAGATATTCATGTGCAAGCGGATAATGTTTTGTGATATCCATTCTCCTTTGGTATGGTATCTCCTAATTAAAGGACTGGAGGATAACCAGGGTTAGGAAAGCCCTTTTGAATTGATCTAGAGAGGTTTTTAACAGTATTCAGTTCTATCAAAAATCTAAACTTGTCATATTAAACATTTCACATCTCAGAGCTCATTGGCAATGTCAAACTTCTCTCAGAAAAGCTCTAAGCTTCCTTATAAAACATATCAAATTAAGACAATGAAATCAAAACAATACTATGGAAACAAAGGAAGAATCTCTTTTCCAAAGCAACATGTCCTTAGACCCAAATTTTCAAGATAAGATACTTTAAAGTACATATGTTGGTTAGTTTGCTCCTTCACAGTCAAAATATTGAAAAAAAAACAACAATATACATAATCCAGACTCTGTGTATATTCCATCTTTGTGTGACTTATTTTTCTTACTTTATTGCTTTTTCTACAAGTTTAATATTTATTTTATTATCTTTACTCCTTTAACTTATAACAGTCTGTTTCTTTACTCTTTTTCTTCTCTCACCCAAGCCTATGTGCAGTTTTTAAACACACTGTGTCTCACTTAGAGTTCTTTTATGACTGAATCTGTCTATTGTGTATCTGAAATCCTTTTCTGTCCAGCAGCGCTTCTTAAAATGCTAAGCTGCAGTGTGACTAGGGCCAACGTTGCTTTGCCTTTTGGCTCTACCCAGTCCATCATGTCAGAGGCATGGCCATTGCCTCTACAAGTGGTGCACACTGCCCCAATTCCAAGTATGCAGCAGGTCTATGTTGTGCCATTAAACAGTTTGTAACACATTGCTCACAAACCCCATTTGTGTGCTGGGTCTCCCGAAAAAGCCAGAGTTCATGATGGCAGCACAGCACAGGAAGCCACCATTTTGAAACCCCACATTTTTTTCTGCTACCACTGAATCAGGAAGGCCTCTCTGAAAGGAGTTTCAGAACGCTGTCAGCAAGCAGAGCACATCAAAAAAAAAAAATGTGGCTAAACTTTGTTTATTAGTGTCTAGAATTCCTTTCCAATCCCACTCAGGTTTTATGTGGATTTAGCTAGCACAAGTTGGAGCACCAATCTGTAGTAGGATAATTGTATACTTTTGTTGGTATAGGCAGATAAATCACAATTAAATTTTCTTTGGTTTCCTGCCAGCCTTTTCATATCTGAGTACCTGATAAATGCTTTAGAACCTGATGAAATATTTGAACTAGTCTCAACTATGTCAAAGAGAAGAGAAAGCATAGGGTGATGATCCCTGTGTCTTACCCCACCTCATACAGCTTCTTAACTCCTACAGAGAGTATGTATTTTGGAATAAGTTGACTTATCACAAATATGAGATATGAAAAATTCATCTGGAAACTTTGAAATACAAGTTTTGAAGCTTTCTATATCTAACTATAATGAAGATTAAGTCAGACTATTAAAGGTAGATGCAAGCAGGAGTTAAAAGCTAGAACCAAGATGTCAAGGTGGATAACAAAGTTTAAACTAAATAACTGAAGTTATATTGACATATTTGTAGCAACTACAGCACCTGCAGACAAATAGTACCACTTTTGGATAGAAAGAATTGAACCATAGTTACTTCACCTTAATAAGAGTGAAACTTTCTTTTTGCCTTACATCAATTTTCTTGTGACATTTGTTATCAGGTTAAAGTATGAACAATTAGCAAGAAACCTAGACTTAGATTTTACTTATAACACTAACTTGCTATTTATCATTCAATAAGACTTATTCCTACCACATTCAAGTCCTAGGTCCCTAGCTCTGTGATTGCATGAAATATTGACTTCTTATTGAGCATAAGATTCTTATTCAACATAAGGACAAAGAAATTTAGTGTCATACTTGCAATTTTACAGTAGCCAAGAGTCTCACTAGGTGTACTGTTGAAATATAGCATCATAGAAGGCAGGTGGAGACTTTCATGTAAAAGTTTGACAGTGCTTGTCTTAATTGATTAGGTAGGTTTCAGAATAATATTCTTAGAAATATTGATAAAATTCTGAGAAATGGAATAAAGAAGGGGGTATATTGTGGGAAGTATCATTTATTGGAGGGTTACAATGAGTTAGACTGGAAGTAGATTAATGAATAGCATGGATTTTGCAAAACAAATCCATAAATATAATAGGATTTATTAATGTCAAGCTCTCAAAATTGCTAAGAGGAATCATTAAGTATCTTCCTCATTCTCAAAGACAACTAATTGAGATTGAATAGAGTTGAGCTTCACAAAAAGAAGTTTTAGGTACCTCATAAAAATACAGAGTCTGTAGACTTGGCTATGTTACTCAGAGCTGCTGAGAGATGGGGTAACATAATAAAATTCAGTGGGATGTATCAAGAAACCAATTGTGCCAGTCATCAAAAGATACCACCCCAAAGACAAAAGGGATGCCAGTAGCAGTTTAAAAATCAGAACTCTAAGCATAGTAAAGCAGATTGGGTGGAAAGGAAGGGGTCGACCCTTGTATTGCTTATTGTTTGATTCTCAAGGAATATAGTATTTTTTATTATATCCAATTTTCCTTTTACATCAAGGGTTAAGTTTTTAATTACATGCTCAGTGTTGATTGTTCCATTCTCCTCTGTACTCATTCTCCATTACACTAATATGACAGATGCTGACTCAAAGTCAGGGAAAAACTGATCCCCAAAGAATCATCACTTGATGAAGGGTGATCTTATCTTGTACTTGGATACCCTAAGTCACCAGAGGTCTCAGTCCACAATAGATTTAATGTGTTTCTGCTAAAGTAACCTAAAGTGAGTAAGATCTTATGGCCTAAAATGAACAAGATCACATGGCCAAATCATATAACAAGATCATATAGCACTCCATTGTCTCTGATCAGGCACACTTCTGTTTTGTTGTCTGTGTTCTAAGCAGGGATAGCCTCACCAGGGGTTAGTGAATAAAACAGAAATATCCAGTTTGTTCTGGGGAATACTTCTATTGGAGGAATCTGAACCTGTTTGAGAAAGAATGGCAGACATCTTTGAAACTACTACATGAGATTTCAAAACGACGTGGGCTGGCCTGGGTCAGGTTTTGGAATCCACTAACCTGAACTAATGTGCTTGCTATTTCCTGAACACATGGTCTCTGGTAAGTTACCACCACTCTCTATTTCTTAGTTTAAGTTTAGTAAAGATATCTTCTTTAGTATTATTTTGTTTTGATTTTTTGAAAGTATCACATTCTTCTTTCTTCTATTTTTCCCTCCAGCCTCTCACATGTACCTCCTTTGCTCTTTCTCATAGTCATTATAGATACAAATACATGTGCGTATACATATATACGATCTGTACGTATATACATATGCTTCTATGTGTGTTCATGTATATATAATATAAAATATATATATATTTATAATATAGAATATAATATAAAATTATATACATATAATTTGTGTGCATATTATTAAATATATAAATAAAACTAGCTTTATTCATATAGGGTTTCTTATCTGTATATGTTTTCAGAGCTGACCATTGGGTATTATGTAACCAGTTGCAGGGATTTTCCCTGAGGAGCACTATTTCTCTAGTTCTCATTATTCCTTAGGTATCTGTTGTTCTTCAGCTAGGGTTGAGGCCTCTTGAGTTTTCCCACTCAATGTTAGCATGTCTACTGGTATTAACTTATTCAGGTCTTCTTTACACTATCATGTGAATAAGTCTTCATTAGTGGAGGCTCTGTAATATTTCTAGACACAAAAACCTTCCTATTTCTCTGGGCCTTACAGACTTACTCCCCTCTTCTCAACAATAATATATGATCCTTAGAAGCAGGAGCTGTGCTTTAGTTGTATCTCTACAACTTTGCATTTAGGTCAGCTATTTTTTTTTTAAATTTTCTGTTTGTTGCAAAGAGAAGTAACTTTGATCAAGAGTAAGAACTATATGCATTTATGCATATGAGGATAAATGTTTAGAAACTAGTAAGTACTTACACTGGTTTAGTAAAATGGCAGTTTTAGGTTCTCCTCGAAGGCCAATGATTTTCCTAGCCTTAGGTAGTGGAATAGGTTTACAGCATCATGCCTGATTACCTTTTTGTTGAGTGGGTCTTAAGTGCAATTAGTGAGCCAGTTGATTACTAACAAGGTATCTGAGCACCATGAAGTTTTATAATGCCATGTTTTTCACTGTTGTAGTTGATAGGCTTCATTGACAGGACACTTCCTTGGAAGCTTTCATGACACCTTGTGGTATTATAAAAGCTAGCCAGTATGGATAGTTTCCACATCAAATATAACCCAAATCCTCTGGGTCACATGCCTAAAGTGCATGGAGTCCCTAGGAAAAATGATTTACTTTAACTTATTCCTTTAGGAGACATCCAAGGGAAACAGTAATCAACTATCATGTTTTCAAAATTTCTTATCTTGACCAACAATTCATATCATATCTGGTGAATCAAGGGAAGAGGATCACTGACAGCTTAGATAGGAACATTTTATTTAAACTATATGCAATTATGTATTTTAATGACTAGTTTTGTGTTAATTTGACACAGACTAGAGTCATCAGAGTGGAGGGATACTCAATAGAAAAAAATGCCTCCATAAGACTTGCCTATAGGAAAGCTGGGAGGGCATTTTGAAAATACTGATTTATGGAGGAAGATCCAGTCCATGATCAAGTCATACTTCTCCCAAGGCTGGTGGTCCAGCATTGTAGTAAGAGAGGGCGGGTGAGCAGGCTGCTTGTTGTCCCAGCCCCCAGCCACCCTTGTCTGTGTCCCACCACCTGGCTAGCTTACACCCAAAATAATTACACATAAATTGTATTCATTTAAACTACTGTCTGGCCCACTAGTTCTAGCCTCTTACTGGCAAACTTTCACATCTTGATTCAACCTATTTCTAATAATCTGTATGTCACCACAAGGTTGTGGCTTACTGGGAAAGATTCAGCCTGTCTGACTTGGCAGCTTCATGGCGGTGGCTCTCTCTCTCTTCTTCTTCCCAGCATTCTGTTCTCTTTTCCCTGCCTATCTAAGTTCTGCCCTATCAAAAGGCCAAGGCAGTCTCTTTTATTAACCAATGAAAGCAACCCAAATACAGAAGAACCTCCTACACCAATTCCCCTTTTCTGTTTAAACAAAAAAGAAAGGCTTTCATTTTAACATAGTAAAATTACATATAACAAAACAGTTATCAAGCAAGAACTATAGTTACCATATTTATATCTACTTTATCTTTTATCATAAGAAAGGAAAACTATAACTATATATCTATTCTTCAACTCCATCAAATACTCCAGAAGGATATGATATTACCTAAGTAAACCAGAAGTAAGCAACTTCCAAAACTCTTGAAATGACAGAGACATCTCACTGCCTGGACAGTCACCCAAAGTTCTTCTGTACCGTTGGGGCATCCATCTTCGGCCTTCAGGCCCATAATATCCAGCAGACATTTCCATGAAGCAGGAAAATTCAAAGACAGTTCAGTTACTTTCTTTTGTATCCTTCAGAATGTCTCGCAGACTCTTTCATGAATCAGGAACCCTAAAGGATCATCTCACCTTTTGGCAAGTTCAGCAGTCCTCTCCCTGCAGGTTCTTCATGCCCAGTTTATGCAACAGTCCAGGAAAGAGCAGTTTCTTGCCCAAATGGCTAACCAACTCCACAAGGAGCCTCTTCGATGCCCACCTTCCTCTTGAAGTAGATTGGTGCTGCCAGGAGCAGACGTGTCTCATTGTCATGAAAAGTCCTAAGTTATTAAAACATTAAATGCCATATTCTGTAGTCTTTGAAAGATATGAAGAATGCCTATCTGAAATATATCTATGCATATCTAGAAAATCTAACTAACATGACTACAAACTTAACTATTATAGAGATTTTCTATTAACCTATATTTCTTAATTATACATTACATTTTTAAATGAACTACATAATCACAATACCTTAATCAAGATCAGATATACATATATATAACAATATTGATCTTAAATTTATATCAATAAAGCAAAATTTATACCAATGTAAATTATTCATATCTATATCATATCCCCCTTTAAATGTAAAAGAACATTTATAAATGATATTTGGGAATATGGGCACAGTTATTTCTCTCCAAATTGCTTCGTGCTGAATGGGGGTGCTGTTAATCAGGTCTGCCATGGTGTATCACCAGTTGAGTGAAGTAATTTTCTGAAGGTGTTTATGGTGACCTTTCAGGAGGCTGGGGTCCATAAAACCATATTATTGGTCTGGAAGCAATCCACAGGTTCTCATCTTCTGTAAAAACAAAAGAAGAACCTCTGTTCCAAAGCATCATATCCTTAGACCCAAATTTTGAAGTCATAATATCTTTATAACATACATGGTGAATTATTTTAGCCCATACAATGAAATGTCCCTCTGTACTTAGCTCCTTTACAATCAAAAAATTTAAAGAAACCACAATAAAATACATGATCCAGACATTCTATGAATTTTCCATTTTTACGTGGCTTTATTATTTCTTTTTTTACTTCCTTTAACCTATGATTATCTGTACTCTGTCTCTTTAAAGACTTTGCCCCTTTTTTAAAGCATTAACTTTATTTCATGACTCTTTATACTCTTTTTCTTTTCTCTCCCAAGCCTACTTACACCCATCCAACACTGTGGCCCATTTAGAGGTCTTTTATGTCTGAATCTGTCCTATTGCATTTTCTGTAATTCTCTACTGTCTTAAAGAGCTTTTAAAATGCTAAGCAGCTTGGTTGTAGCTGCTCTGGATGTTGGCTCCACCTCTCTCCAATTTCAAAATGGAGGACACACCATTTCTGCTAGCTCTGGGGCTGCCAGGCAGGAGCTGTGCTCAGCAGTCCAGCCCGGAGAATGAGCGTGCAACATATAAATGCTTTTTATCTGATTCACAGCCAAATCTGCCACGCAAAGCAGTACACAGCCTGGGAACATTTCTCTGTATGGCAGCAGAAATCCACCATGCTCTCCCGCCTGTGCACGCCTAGTAGACCTGATCATGCTGCCTGCCCAGGCAGGTGCCAAACCACAGGCATGGTCTCAGTTACTTTGTTCCTGACACTGAGTGGGCACATAAACATCCGGGTCCACAAATGCTCCATAGCCGGAGTTTGCAGCGGCGGCAGGGCCCCCGAAGCCTTGTTTTAAAATGGCATGGCTTTTTTTTTTTTGTTACACCCGAATCAGGATAATCTCTCTTAAAGCAGCTGTCCAAGCCACCAGCAAACAACAAGAAGCTGTGTTAAACTCTATATTTGTGTCTAGAATTCCCTTTAAAGCCCTTTCAGGTTTTACGTGGAGTCAGTGTACCATGTTGGGCAGCCAATCTGTAGTAAGAGGAGGCGGCTGGGAGCCAGGTACTAAGAACACAACCAGAGTCTTTTACTACAAATTGGCGTAGGTATAAGCTAGCTGTGCGACCGGGGGCCAGGCGGGGCGAACAAGGGGCCTGTTCTCTTTTTACTACTCAGCATACTATAAGAAAATAGTCTGGACAAGCCATGAGAAGCAATCTAGTAAGCCATACTTCTTAATGTCCTCTGTATCTGCTCCTACCTCCAGTTACCTGCCCTGCTTTAGTTCCTGCTCTCACTGGTTTTAATAATAAACTTTTGTATGGAACTATGAGTGAAATAAATGATTTCTTCACCACGTTTCATTGACAATAGTGTTTCATCACAGAAATACCAACTTTAACTATGTAAAATTGGTACCAGGAGTGGGGTTTTGCTGTTAGTGACCTAACAATGTTGTCTTAGGGAGGACTGTAGAAAGATATTGTAACTTTGAACTAAAAAAAGCCATGGAGTGTTTCAAGCTCAGTGAGCTGTTCTATAGGATATTGGAAGAGAAGAATGTTGAAAGCAATACAGATGATGGGTGCCTGACTTGTGCCAATTCAGAGGGAAGCAAAGATTCTGCCAGACCTTTTGTGCACCAAATCTGTGGTGTCTGGTAACTGGGGGCTGAAGAATCAGCTGTGTTTAACAGGAGACCAGAAACAGTATGGTAAAACATTTGTCTAACTGGGATACTTGATGCTGATTAGCTGGAGATGGATAATAAGCAGTAATAAAGAGACTGACATCATTGAGGTGAAATACTTGGGGAAGTGTCTCCCAAGAATCAGCACAGCCATGTTCCAGTGGTGGCCAGAGTTGTAACTCCTGCTGGCAACTGAACTTCTTAATGTAACAATTATCCAGCTGGTACGGGTTATGAAGGCATGAACAGGTTATGGATAGCAGCTGAGGCTAGACCCATGAAGAGAGACCAAGAGGGGCTATTGGTGAAAGTGCCCTTTAGTTGCAGCAGAAGATCCTAGCATTTTGGATATGGCAGTGCCATGGGACGATCACCGAAATCAGCAGCAGCAATGGAGTGAGTCAGCTGGTATCTAGAAAAGCAGTTGTGTGTCCTACAGAGTGAGGAGACAGAGAGTGGCTCAGGCCATTAGGAGAAGCCCAGAAGACCATGAGTGAATCCCAGATATTGGAGTTTGGTTTTGCTTTGTTTCAAATGTGACTGTGCCCTAGTTGATCTCTCTCAAAGTGACAACATATTGAATTTAATTTTGCTTTTTACAAGAACTCATAGCTGAAAGATTTTGAACTTAAAAAAAAAGAGATTAGATACTTTAAAGACACTGGAGTTTTACTGTATTTACAAGGACTGTGAGAATTTTAAAGTTTTTTTATATTTTATATTCTGATATTAATATTAACAAGTCATCTTGGAGATAAATGAGAAAGGACAGGTTCTAGTTGAAAAGTGATGTGTTTGTGTGTCAAGTTGAGAAGGGGTCAGTTGTACTGCTTATTTAATGTCAACTTAACACCGGCTTGAGTCATCACAGGAGGGAGCCTCAATAGAGAAAATTGTTGGAGCCACAAGTATTATATAATAAAATGTACAGATAACAGATTCTTAGACAGAGCCACAAGTGTACACTTTGTGAGGGACCTGATTTTCAGAGCTTTGGGAACACCTGTCTTTTGGATAATCACTATAAGTTTATTAGAAACCTTGTGAAGCCATGACTATTCTTCCCTTCAAAATGGAATGCATTCCCAAAATACCTTAGCAGTGTAACTTCCTCCTAAATGAGCAATGGAATGACCCTCCATGGGACCTTAGAGTGATAACATTCACTCTGTTAAATAGGCAAATACAAATAAAGTCAATCCCCCATAATTGCCTTTGCTAATAGACCATGTTAAAAAGATAGGAAGATAGCATGCTTGATCTTACTGACAAACAGGTCTGGGCATCTACCAAAACTTGTTATCACAGTAGAGATTGGGATGACGAGAGTGGGTGAAATAGGGTTCAGGAATGTCTAGTGATCTTTTTTGTTTGTTTTTTGCTTTTTTATTGATTTTTATTGAGCTCTACATTTTTCTCTGCTCCCCTCCAAGGCTCTTGCCTACCCACTTCTGCCCTCCCCCAAGGTCCCCATGCTCCCAATTTACTAAAGAGATCTTGTCTCTTTCTGCTTCCCTTGTAGATTAGATCTATGTAAGTCTCTCTTAGTGTGCTCATTGTTGTCTAAATTCTCTGGGATTTTGGTTTGTAGGCAGGTTTTCTTTGCTTTATGTTTAAAAACCACCTATGAGTGAGTACATATGATAATTGTCTTTCTGTGTCTGGGTTACCCCACTCAAAATAATGTTTTCTAGCTCCCTTTTTTTTTTCCTGCAAAACTCAAGATGTCATTATTTTTTTCTGCTGTGTAGTACTCCATTGTGTAAATGTACCACATTTTCCTTATCCATTCTTCGGTCAAGGGGCATATAGGTTTTTCCTAGGTTCTGACTATGACAAACAATGTTGCTATGAACATTGTTGAGCACATGTCCTTGCGGCACAATTGAGCATCTTTGGATATATACCCAAAAGTGGTATTACTGGGTCTTGAGGAAGGTTGTTTCCTAATTTTCTTAGAAACTGCCATGCTGACTCCAAAGGGGCTGTACCAGCTTGCATTCCCACCAGCAATGCAGAGGTATTCCCTTTTCCTCACAACCTCTCCAGCATAAGTTGTCATCAATGTTTTTAAACTTGGCCATTCTTACAGGTGTAAGATGGAATCTCAGAGTTGTTTTGATTTGCATTTCTTTGATGACTAAGGATGTTTAACATTTCTTTAAGTGTCTTTCAGCCATTTTAGATTCCTCTGTTGAGAGTTCTTTGTTTAGGTCTGTACTCCATTTTTTTTATTGGATTATGTGTTCTTTTATGACCAATTTCTTGAGTTCGTTGTATATTTTGGAGATCAGACCTCTGTCTGATGTGGGGTTAGTTAAGATTATTTTCCCATTCTGTAGGCTGTTGTTTTGTCTTGTTGATTGTGAAGCTTTTCAGTTTCAGGAGGTCCCATTTATTAATTGTTTCTCTCAGTGTCTGTGCTGCTGGGATTATATTTAGGAAGTGGTCTCCTGTGTCAATGCGTTCAAGTGTTCTTCCCACTTTCTCTTCCATAAGGTTCAGTGTGTCTTGCTTTATGTTGAGGTCTTTGATCCATTTGAACTTGAATTTTGACCATGGTGATAGATATGGGTATATTTTCATTCTTCTACATGTTGATATCCAGTTATGCCAGCACCATTTGTTAAATATGTTTTCTCTTTTCAATTTGATATTTTTTGCATATTGTCAAAAAAATCAGGTGTTCGAAGGAGTGTGAATTAATATCCGGGTCTTCTATTCAGTTCCATTAGTCCTCCTGTCTGTTCTTATGCCAGTACCAGGCTGTTTTCAGTACTGTAGCTCTGTAGTAGAGTTTGAAGTCAGGGATTGTGATGCCTCCAGAAATTCTTTTATTGTTCAGGATTGTTTTGGCTATCCTGGGTTTTTTGCTTTTCTATATGAAGTTGAGTACTGTTCTTTTGAGGTCTGTGAAGAATTTGGCTGGGATTTTGATGGGCATTACATTGAATCTGTAGATTGCTTTTGGTAAGGTTGCCAGTTTTACTATGTTAATACTGCCTTCACAAGAACATGGGAGATCTTTCCACTTTCTGGTGTCTTTTTCAATTTCTTTCTTTATAGAGTCATACAAGTCTTCCACCTGTTGGTGAAAGTTATTCTGAGATATTTTCTGCTATTTGCGGCTATTATAAAGGGTGTTGTTTCTCTGATTTCTTTCCCAAACATTTTATCATCTGTGTACAGGAGGGCTACTGATTTTTTGAGTAGAATTTTGGGATCGCTTATGTAAACTATCATATCATCAGCAAACAGTGAGAGTTTGACTTCTTCTTTTCCAATTTGTATCCCCTTGATCTCCTTTTGCTCTTATTGTTCTAGCTAGGAACTCAAGAACTATTTTGAATAGTTATGGAGAGAGTGAACAACCTTGAAGTCTAGTGGTCTAATGTACTGATTTGGATTGTCAGGTATTTCCACCTGGATGTTGGCTCTTCCTGGGTGTGCCTGATTTTCCTGAAGCACTGCTTCATCAGGTTCTACCTGATTTTTTTTTTATGATTTCTGAAATACATGTTGATGCCATTGTTAATGTTTGTTTGGGTTATATAGACTAGAAACCTCATGGGAGGAAAAGCAGCAAGTACAGCAAGAACAACAGGAACAGCAAAGAGTGAAGAACAGCATTGGCATTAGAGAGAGCATAAAAAGAATAAACAGGACATATACAAAAGATTTATGTGAGGTAATTTATTTTTTTTTACCGTCAGACCCTATTAGTCAGATTTTTTGTCTGTTATAGCAAATCTTTTTGAATCCTGATAGATTTAGTGGGGTTTAACCCCAACATAAACCTTGATACATAAGTTCTAACTGTAAGCAAGCCTGTAGAGCATTTTCTTAATTAGTGGTTTATGGGTAAAGACCCAGGCCTTTATGGGTGTTGACATCTCTGGCCTGGTGGTCCCACATTCTCTAAGATAGCAGGCTGAGCCAGTAATGAAAAGCAAGCCTGTTAACTTTAGTTCTCCATGTCCTTTGCATCAGTTCATGCCTCCAGTTTTCTGCCCTGATTGACTTCTCTTACTATTTGAAAATGAACTGTTATATGGAACTGTGAATGAAACAAACCCTTTTGTTCAACTTTCTCTAGTCATGGTATTTCATCACAGCAATAGAGACCCTAAGACATGTGTACACAGATTATATATATTACATGTAATTTTAGATGTATGGATAATAATGTTTCCTTATGAAATTTTCAGTCATCCTTACTATTTATTATTTTATCATCCTCTATCTCCATGTATATTTACCTCCTTCATATTCCAAGTTACATGCTCCATTTTTCCATTTTCTTTCTTACAATTTATATATTTATATTCCCTTCTACATTGCATACCCATCACGGTCCACTTATACTTTCCTGGTTTCTGCAGTAGTCCACATTACATACTTATAACTGAAGAATCAAAGCTGGGAATAGCACATTAGAGAGAACATGCAACACTTGCCTTTCTTGGTCTGGGTTACCTTATCAATATGACATTCTCTAGTTGCATCTATTTACCTCCAAAGTTCATGATTTAATTTTTCTTTATGGATGAATAGTATTCCAGGATATCTAAAGTTAAATATAAACAGTGTGCACATGCCTCATTTTTATTATCTATTAATCCATTTAAAGGACATTTCAAATGTTTTCATTTCCTAGCTTTTGTGACTAAAGCAGTCAGGAACATGGCTGTGTAACTATCTGTGGGGTAGAATGTCCAATGTTTGGGTTTATGCTGAGGAATAATGTAGTTGGGTAGATATATCCTAAGCTTTTTTGAGAATATGTCAAACTGCCTTTAAGTGACTGGACCAATTTATAACCCCATCACCAGTGGATGAGGGTTCCCTTTCCCCCACTTACCTACCAGTATTTATTATCAGTAGTTTCATTGATATTTGTCTACAGGAATGAGATGAAATCTTAAAATTCTTTTGAGTATTATTGCTAGGAATGACCATTTTTTGAAATCTTTTCATGCTTCAGAATTCTCTATTCATATCCCAAGCCTTTGGGGGGAAGGTGTCAACTTTTTCATTTGTTTTCTGAATTCTTTATATTTTCTGGATACTAATCCTCATATATATGTACATATATATATGTATATATATACATGTGTGTACATATATATGTATATATATACATGTGTGTGTACATACATATTAGCAAAGATTCTCTCCAACTCTGTGAGCTTCTCTTTATTTGACTGATTGTTTCTTTAACTGTGAATAAGCTTTAAAGTATTATGAAGTTCCACTTCTTAATTGTTTGCTTCAACAGCTGGGCAAATGTAGTCATATTCAGAGAGTCTTTTCCTGTACCAGAATTCTGTAGGGTACTGCCTATGTCGTCTTCTAGAAGCTTCAGTGTTTTAAGTTTCATAATCAGATATTTGATTAATTTAAAATTAGTTTCTATGCAAAGTGATACATGTGGACATCCAGTTTTTCCAGCTCCATTTGTTGATGATTCTGTCTTATCTTCCAGCATGTGTTTTTGACAATGTTGTTGAATATTGTGGTGGTTTGAATGTGTATGGTTCCCATGGATTTATGTGTATGAATGCTTAGCCTATAGGGGTCAAGAGTATTATGACGTAAGGTCTTCTTGAAGAAGGTGTGGACTTGTTGGAGGAAGTATGTCACTATGGAAGTGGGCTTTCAGAATTCATATGTTCAATCTATGCCCAGTTTGAAACACAGTTCACTTTCTGTTTACTATGGATCAAATGGAAACCTCTCAATTACCTCTCCAGCATCATGTGTTCCTCTTCCTTCACGTTGCCTTGTTTCTGGCCGTGACAATAATGAAATACCTCTCAAATTGTAAGCCAGGCCCAATTAAATGTTTTCTTCATAAGAGTTGCTGTGGTCATGGTGTCTCTTCTGAGTGATAGAAACCTAAAATGAATTATTGGGCCAAAATTATTTCAGGGCCTGTACCTTGAGGCCTGTAGGACAGAGAAAAGCCTGGCTCAAGTTTGAAGGATAGTCTCAAAGCTACCGAGTGGGGATGAGACATCAAAATCTAGGTAGACACTCCTCCAGCCAGAGGGATTGCTTGGTTGTCTCTCATTGGCTGGAGGTACCCCCGTATCACATGATGTCCCTTAACCTATTTAAATTGATGCTCACAGTAATAAACCGAATTCCTGCTTTGACCTGACTCCCTATTGCATCTGATGGTCCTGCATTGTGGGGCTGTGGAATGGATGGATAATGTACTTACCTTTTTCTGGGTAATAAGGCAACTGGCAACTGGTCCCTGAACAAGGACATAATTGGTCCTAGGGCTAAGCAGTCGGTCAAGGTGAGTGGGACCCCATGATGGGTAACACAACTTCACACATAAATGACCCAGAGCTTAAGGCACTGAGATATATACTACTCTCCTGAGGCCTGAAATTGTTAGACCACAATGCAATCCAGGCGTGGGAGGATATTATTACCCTGGCCCCTTGGGTACCCACCAGGAATCTTTTCTCGTGGGACATATGGAACCAGGTGGGGACTCTGGTCAGAGAAAGAGAACACTTTGCTATACCCCCACCATTGGGTGTCTATCCAACCATTATGGCCCTTAAGGCATGTTTTCACTCCGCTGCTCTGCCATCCGCAAAGGCAGGTAAGGAAAAGGCCAGAGACTGGGAGAGGTCTAAAGAATCCAAAGGTAATCAACTAACCAAAAGAACAGGCGAAAAGGAGACAGACGAGGGGGACAATCAGAAATGGCTGCACTTTACTGAAGAATGGTCCCAGGGGAAGGAATATGACAGGCAGAGGCAAAGGCAAAAAGGAAAGTAGATACTGTCTGTGATGAGGAACAGCCACCTCCTTATGTCCTCAGCCACCCTGGAAAGGATAAAATGGAAGAGGGGAATGGGACAAATGAGGGCGCTCCATCCTTGCTAGGAGGAATTGAATACACCAGCCTCTGGGAGGAACGGCAAAGTTGGGACTCTCACACAGAGGAATGTGGGACAGAGCCCCCTGGGGATCCAAACCCAACTTATGCCAAGGCCTATAGGGCTAAGGTTTACAGACCCCAAGCCTTCCCCGCCAATGTTGCCCCTGACCCTAACCGCCCCCTAGCCTGGTATCCTTGGGAATCTAAGGACCTGAAAGAATTGAGAAAAGAAGCGGCCAAGGATGGCCATAACTCCCCTTGGGCCATGACCCTCCTTCAGGAGGTAGCCAACCATCCTTGTGTCCCCAAGGACGGTATGATCTGGCTAAATCCACCCTGGGAGGATCCCAGTATGTTATGTTAAATATACAGCCTTCTTTAAGGAGGCCTGTTGCACTAGGGCAGAGTTCAATACAGTGGCCGACACCCCAATTCCCATCCGATGCTAACTGGTACAAAGGAAGGCTTTTCCACTGGGGTCCAACAAGCTGCAATTGTGGCTCCATAAAGGGACGAAGATAGACAAGGAGGCCTGCAGGCCTGGGACAAGCTAGAGGAGGGACCCACTGAATCGCCTGTAGCTGGCACAACGCAAAAACCAGGGGAGCCGCTTCTAAACTTTATTGACCGCTTGCAGACCGGCCTTGAGAGGAAAATGCCCCCTGGTGGATTTAGAGACCAAATACTAAGCTCCTAGTCTGGGAAGGTATGAACCAAGATATTAGGATGGCTTGTGCTGGCCTTAGGGAAGGGTCCATGAGTCAATGGGTTGTGGCATCACAGAATGTCGGGAGCCAGTCACATATCAACCAGACTCTTGCGGCAGCCCTTTAGGCCCAGACCCAAACTCTAGCCTCTTCCATTACTCAAGCCCTGGCAGCTGGACAGCAAAAGCAAACACCTGGGAAACGTTTCTTATGTGATCAACTCGGACATTTTAAGAGAGATTTTTCACAGAAGGGCAATAAGATGCACCTTCAGTTAACTGGACCATTCCAATGGTGGAGAGGTTCTGGTCCAATATGACTATGATCTTTTGGGGACAAAGATTCCAATGTCTGATAGATACAGGAGCTGACAGGATGGTCCTCAGAAAGGAAGAGGTCCTGACTAGCTGGGATCTCATAACCCGGCCACCTATCATGGGGGTTGGGGGAAGGTCTATGTCCCAAGAAATGGCCAGTCCCATAACTCGGATGGGACCAGACGGAGACAAAGGAATGTGAGGCCTCTGATCCTCCCGAGATTGTCTACAAACCTCCTGTGACAAGATTTGTTAGGACAAACGGATGCCATTATTACCACTGACCACCTAGCATTTATGATGATATAACTGAGCAAGGTGTCATCAGGCAGACCCCCAACACCTGGATTCACACCCAGAAGTAGAGGCCACTGCCTCCAGAGCCCCCCCCCATTAGGTGGACACCTGGTAAGCAAGTATGGGTGGAGCTGTTGCCATTACCTGAACTTAAACTTAAGGTGCTCAAGAAAATCACCAAAAATCTGCTCAAAGAAGGATGGATAAGGCTATCAATGAGCCCCTGGAACAGCCCTGTATTTGTAATACGTAGGCCTAATGGGATCTGGAGAATGTTACAGGACCTACGAGCAATCAATACCCATATGGAGCTAGTAGAGGCCCCTTTAAGGGGCTTACCTTGGCTCTCAGCATTCCCCTCCCAGTTTCACCTCACTATAGTCAATCTAAAGTACTGCTTCTTCTCAATTCCTTTTCATGAGGAGGATTGCAAAAAGTTTGCCTTTTTCATTCCTACAGTTAACTCCTCTCAACCTGATGAGAGATATGAATGGACTAGGGGATGGCCAATAGTCTGGCCTTTTGCCAACAGTATTTGTATAGTATCCTCTCTGCTTATTTTGACAAAGATAATACTCTTCTATATGTTTATATGGATGATCTAATCATTGGGCAGTTGGAGGAATTAGGACTAGCACCCTGGGTAACCACTGTTGTTAATATCCTCCAACAACATGGTTTTAAAATAGTTCCAAAGAAAATAGAAAAGGTACCCCCATTTTATGTATTGGTATCCCAGTTAACACCCACTCAAGTCAAAGTGAATGGACCCCAATTAATCCAGCCTGAGTCTCTCACTTTATCAGGGTTACAAAAGATACTGGGGGAAATGAACTGGGTAAGGCCCTGGTTGTCTGTTGAGACTCGGAAACTAGATGGGTTAAATGATCTCCTAAAAGGGGGGCAACCTTATGAGAACATTTCCTTGCCTCCGGAGGTCCGTCAGCCACTCACTGTATTTGTCAATGAGCTCCGTCAGGCTTCTTTGGTGAGATTTGATCTTAACATTCCAATCCAAGGCTGGATGTTATTAGAGAAAAAGACCATGCTGGCTGCCATTGTTCAGCAATCACAACCACTAGAATGGGTACACACCACCTTGGGGGACACTACCAGAGTGGATTCTCTAGTCGATCCCTCCGACATTATGGAAAAGATCCCTCTAAGTTAATAATTCCATTCAAAATTAAGATTTAGAATGGGTGGCCAGACATAGTTCTCGATTGAGCATCACCCTGGAGGGGTTTCTGGGGACCCTGGACACCCACTTTTTGGAGTTCCAGTTAGTGAAGTTATATCAAGAACTACACTGGAGAGTCTCCTTAGCCTTTTCTTCTAGGCTCCTGCCCCGGGCATTCATTGTTTGCACAGGTGGCAGAAGACTGGGGCTGCCTTTGTAGTTTTCCCTGCAGGGGGGCCCAAGACAAAGATTACCAAAATTCTCCCTTGTGGGGATCTGCTCAATATAAGGTAACGATGGCAGTGTATATTGTCCAGCAAGAGGTCCCAGACCCTGCAACCTCTATTCAGGCAGCTCTTATGTGGTGATCCTACTGCCACACTCACCCTATGCCTAGAGCAGATTGGATGCTAATCCTACTTCTGCCTTGATACAATTCAACTCGGATAGCTCTTAGAAGAGGAAAAAAAAAACATATATATTCAACACCTCAGAGGACACCAAATCCTCCCTGGCCTTATTTCCTAAGGGAATGCTGCTGCAGATGCTGTAGCTTCAGGGGCCTGTCTCATAGAGGTCTCAACTCTGCCCATACAAAATGCTACCCAAATACATGAATTAACTCATGTCGGTTGGAGAGGACTCAAATACCTATACCCATAGATCCCTGCAACAGAATTAAAGAGAATTGATAATACATGTATAATTTGCCAACAGTTTCTCTGTACCCCATCTTTACAAGGGCTGGGGGTAAACCCAAGAAGGTTAGGACCCAATATCATCTGGCAAACAGATGTAATACATTACCCTCCATTTGGTAAATTAAAATATATGTTTGTGACCATAGACATGTACTCTAAGGCATACTGGGCTACAGCCCACTCAGGGGAAAAGGCAACCTATGCCAAAAGTCACTTCTTACAGTGTTTTTGCTAGTTAGGACTACCACAACAGGTCAAGACCTACAATGGCTCCTGTTTTATAAGTAAAACATTAAAAGAATTCTTCCAGAGATGGAATATATCCCATACTACTGGGATCCCTTACCACCCTTAGGGTCAGGCAATTGTCGAAAGACATCACCAATATCTCAAAGAGGTCCTTATGAAACAAAAAGGGGGAGAAGTCTTCTACGACTGCAAAAGGTGTTAGTAACCATTAATATTTTAAATTTTCAAAAATCAGATGAACAAAATAGATTCCAGAAACATTGGTGATTCCTACCAACAAGGCCCTACCTAAAGGTTACGTGGAAGGATCCTCTCGCTAACCAATGGAGGGGCCCAGATGCCTTGTTGACACAGGCCTGAGGATACGGATGTGTCTTCCCAAACAGAGGGGAAATGCCTATATGGCTACCAGCTCACAACTTAAAATGTCTCCTTTCCCTTCAGGACAATGGGGAAGACCAAGATGACCAATAAATAAAAAAAGAGATTATGGTGAACAACCCTTCAATTTAAACACAAGAAAAATCACCACTGCCCAAGGGAGACTGACCCTTGAGGAAAGTGTTGCCTGTTTATCTATTTCAGATGACTCTCCAGCTGTTTATCTATTTCAGATGACTCTCCAGCTGTTTATCTATTTCAGATGACTCTCCAGCGGTAATCATGTTTGCTCTTGTCATGGGGATCAAGTTCTAGGCAGCAAGCCCTCACCAACCACAAAAGGTGATGTGGATTTTGTCGAGTGCTGGCACTGGAGGGATCATAAACCAGACTTCTCAGATTATGACACCTGGACATGGTGGTTTGACCTGATGTCTGACCTCTGCAAATTGGCCTGTGGGAGACTGGATTCCGGGGATCTAAGGGAGACTTGACCTGAGTGAGGAGGCTCTTGGGGGTGCACCCTACCCCAGGCATCTTATCCTGATGAGCCTGGGTGTTCTCATGTCCTTAGGAGACATGCCCTCTTGCAGACACCCTGCTATGCATGCCCAGGAAGCAACTGGACTGCCTCTGCTATTAGAAACTGCAGGAGGCAGGAACAGGACTCTGGATTACTATTGTTCTTCCTGGGAATGTGAGCAGACTGGGACTGGACATTGGATAAAACAACATGGAGATATAATGATCTCCAGGTCTCCTAGGTACCCCTATCCCAGACCCCCTATATGGAAGATGCCCTCAATTTAGATGTAACCCTCTGATATTTAGGTTTACAGATCAGAGGAAGAAAAGGGACCTATCCTGATTATCTGGGAAGATGTGGGGATTAAGGCTATACCAAAAAGGATATGATCATGGTCTTATACTCATGCTTCGAATGGAGATAGTTCCTGAGGACCCTCCTCATATGCTGGGGGCTGGTTCCAAGCTAATGTCCATGGGGAAAACACCTGTATATACTTCAACTTCACATATCTCAAACCCTCCATCATCTACCCTAAGGTATCCTTCGCCAAGCCGCCTAGAGATGTAGGGGGATTAGAAGCCTCATCTTATTTGATAGAGACCATTAAGATGGCCTGTATTGCTTTAAGCCTTACCCATGCTGAAGCCACTGAGGCCTGTTGGCATTGCTCACAGCCACTACCACCCCCATTTGAAGTCTTTGGGGTAAATGGCTCTTATGAAATACTAGATAAAGCTGAAATTTGTTGGTGGGGAAACCCCGAGATGGGGGAGATTTCGGGACTGACTAACCCCTTTGGCAGATGTCGAACACAATTTGGGTCTCATACACCAGACACCCTCATCTTAACCTCACTTGTGATGTGGCTAATAGGTCTCTAGCTTCATGGAGGCTGCCCAAAGATCATGGGTATTTTTTGGATCTGCCAAGAGATGGAGGTTACTCCCTGCCTGTCTGACCCACTGTTTAGACAGCATGCTATACCACAGGCAAGAAGAATTCCTGGCCTGAAGCCAAAAGAGAGAGCCCCTAATAGCCCTGGCCATCACCAAATTGATGGGGCTAGGGGTGACTGGGACTGCCCTGGGCACCTCATCCCTAGTGATTTTACAACAAGAAATGGAAATAATTTGCTCACAATTGACAGCGACCTTAGAAAAGACAGAAACTGCTTTACATTATTTACAAAAGTCTTTGGATTCCTTAGCAAGGGTAACCTTACAAAATAGGAGCGGCTTGGACTTGCTGTTTATGGAACAGGGAGGAATTTGCAGGGCACTTGGGGAAGAATATTGCTTTTATGCAGACTATTCTGGGATAGTTAAAAGAACCCTAGATGAGTTAAGAAAAGATATTGATTTATTTAAGTCAAGGACCCCCATGAGACCTAGTTTAATTGGTCCTCATGGTTTACCACACTCATCTCTTCCCTAATTGGGCTGATGGCCGTTTGTTTATTGATCTATCTTTTTGGCCCATGTGTTCTCCAAAGGCTGAAACAAACATTCCAAAAACAGATACAACAGGTATAGACCTGTGAGTACATTATGATAGGCTTGATAAATCTCACCCCACAGATGAATTCTCAATTTGATGTTATCCAGGTCGAAACTCTGGATGGGGTGGCCCTGACGCATATTCTTTCCCCAGTGGGCTATTCTGGATTGGTGACCAGGATAGAGGATGGGATATAAAACAAAAATGGGGAGATGTTGGGCTAAAATTATCTCAGGGCCTGTATCTCGAGGCCTGGAGGACAGAGAAAAGCCTAGCTCGAATTTGAAGGATAGTCTCAAAGCTACAGAGTGCGGATGAGACAACAAAATCTAGGTAGATGCCCCTCCAGCCAGAACGAGGGCTTGCCTGTCTCTCACTGGCTGGACGTACCCCACATCACACAATCACACAATGTCACTTAACCTGTAAAAGCTGAGGTTCACAGTAATAAACTGAGTTCCTACTTTGATTTGTTTCCCTATTGCATCTGATTGTCCTGCATCATGGGGCTATGCAATGGGTGGACAGTGTACTCACCTTTCTCTGGAGAATAAGGCTAAGGAGGCCTGGCAACTATATGGGTTTTTTTTTTCAGTTTCTTTTTTTATATGTGGATTATATTGACAGATTTTCTTATGTGAACCATTTCTACATTACTGAGATACTGAGATGAAGCCTACTTGATCATGGTTGATGATCTTTTTGATGTGTTCTTGAATTCGGTTTGCCAGTATTTTATTATTTTTGTATCAATGTTTATAAATGAGATTGGTCTGTAAATCTCTTTGTTGGTTGAGCCTTTATGTGGTTTTGGTATCAAAGTAACTGTAGCCTCATAAAAAGTTTTGAAATGTTCTTTCTGTTTCTATTATGTGGAACAATTTGAGGAGTATAGGTATTAGGTCTTCTTTGAAGTTCAGTGTGTGTCTCCATCATGATTTTGACGGCTTTACTCACATTATTGCTCCTCCCTCTCTTCAATTGAATTTTGGAAGCTCAGCCCAGTGCTCCATTGTGCATCTCTGCATCTGCTTTATCAGTTGCTGGATGAAGGTTCTATGATGACATTTAAGATAGTTATAAATCTGACTATAGGGCAAGGCCAGTTAATCTTATAGATGTTGAGATACTAATGTCTTAACAAAAGTTAAAAGTTTAAGAGTCAAAAAAATCCAAAAGATTATGAGATTAGTGGCATTAGAGTAATCCTTTAATTTTGGTTTCCTTCTGTCTCATACTAAGGGGCTCTTCAGACATGAAACACAGATTTTGGATTTTTCCTTAACAAGTTTTCTTGAGTTTAAAGAACGAGAAAGCCATGCTCCAATTACAAAGCCAGCTTTGATTTTTAATTGAATTGGGACCACAAAAACACCATTTACCTTTTATGTTTTCAGAGAGCAGAAAACAAACAAGCATATGGGAAGATTTACAAAATTTTACCCAGTTGGAGATGTGCTATGCCAATTTGCTCTTTTTCTTTGAACATTTTTTCTTGATGATTTATCCTTCTTCAGATGTCTCATTTGTCCAGTGGTCCCCAGATTCCTTGGTTGGATTATCCTGGAAAGATAAAAACAAAACTCTTCCCTAACCCTAACTTTATGGAGTTCCTTTTTGGGAATGTGATATTTTTGTTAGGGTAGAAAGGTTTTTCTGAACTTAAAGCAGTTGCACATTGAAATTATGAGTAAATGTCTGTGGTATGGTGCACATATTTTAATTTTCTGAACTCTGAAAAGTAAAGCACATCCATTTGTCAATTTTTATTTATTTAAGTATATTTTGAGTTACTTCCTTCAGAAGATGGATTTTGATTATACAAAGAACATATAGAGTATTTCCTTATGATTTTCTTGGCTTGATGCTATGAGATAAAAATATCTTTCTTCAAACATTTGCTGTTTGAAGAGAAACAGCTTCTTTCTCAAGAAATTGCAAGGACTGTAGCACATTTCCTACCAATAGCTGATCAATCTCATCATTACCTTGTGCTACAGAGGCTCTTAGACATGTATGGGATCTGACATGTGCTATATATAAAATGGATGATTTCTATTTCTAATTACTTGTTGTAGTTGAGTAAGTAACAAAGTTAATTCCAAATCATCTTGAATAAGTTCAGAAGTTTCAATATGTAAAACAACTTTTTCTGCATATTGAGAATCAGTAACTATATTAATATGTTCTAGAAAATTTGATAAATCCATGAGTAGAACATTTAATATTTAATTCTAATTTTTGAACTGAATCATAAGGGCTTTGAGTCACTTTGTTTTTCTTGATTTGCAACTTGCCTTTCCTGATTTATTTGCATCAGATTAGGGGCTCCAGAAATTGGTGTTCCTCTTTTTTATGATGGAACATTTAGGTAGTTCTCTTTATAAACTGAAGTTTCTTGCTTTGGGGATATTTGTTGCTAATGCCGCTCCCAAAATTATTTTAAGTTCTTTGTGAATGTTCATTTTCTGCCCATGATAAAGCAATTTTAGCATTAGTACAAGTTACTACAATTTCTGTCGGATATATTCCTGATAACTGATGAAGTCTCAGTTTTCTTTCAGAATCAGTTGAGAAACATTTTCAACGTAAGTGTTTAATTTTTCACCCTGTGTGTGTGTTGAAAATATCTGAGCTAATTATCTTCTCTCTTCGTAAGAATTGCTGTAGGAGAATGAGTATAATGACTAGGATACAATAATGCTCTGGATCCAAGTGATCCACATGTGCATACTGTAATTTATGTTTTACTGGAGCCAATTCTGGCTCAGCCACAGCTGATAATTTTCTAGCACTATTGAAATCCTTATCTTGTATAGTTTGAAATAAATTACTTAGTTCTTGAGTTTTTAGTCCAATTGCAAGCTCTAGTCATTTAATATCTCCCAGCAATTTAAAAAAAAAATCATTAGGGGTTTGTAACTGATCTCTACTGTTTTGTACTTTCTGTAGTTGAATTTTTTGAAACCCATCTTATATCTGAGCTAATTGAAGAATCTTTCTGCATTTTATCAGGATAATCTCTAAGAAGGCAAAATACTCTTTACTTCATTGAACATTGTTTCTAAGCTATCTATATCTAAATCAGTGAGGAAGATGGCATCCATATAATGGCAAATTATAGATTGAAGAATCTGTTTACAAATTATTTCTATTGGCTCTTGTACAAATTATTGACACAAAGTGGGCTGTTTAACATCCTATGTGGAAGAATTTTCCACTGATATTTTTTAACAAGCTGGGAATCATTATATGGAGACACTGTGAAGGCAAATTTTTCTTTATCCTGTTCTTTTAAAGGTATAGTACAGAGCAGTCTTTTAAGTAAATCCCTATAATAGAAAATCCTATAAGTAAGGCAAGGGAATTCCAGGCTATCAAGAGCCCATTGGCTGAATGTCCTTACTTATGGCTCTTAAATCTGTTACCATTTTCCATTTTTCAGATTTCTTTCTAATGACAAATATAGGAAAATTCCAAGGACTAGTCGATACTTCAAGTTGAATTGCTCATGTACTATCTGTTCTAGAACCTGCACATGTCTGATGTCAAAGGCCATCATTTTACACAAAGAATTTTGTCAAGTTAACAATCTTAAAGGTAAGGCTCTTGGTACTTCAGAAAGATCAACATCTATTGTGCCCTGCTTATGTCTGTGTATGCTTATATCTTATAGATGTTTTTGATAATATGTTGCAATATTTTTTCATAAGTATTCTTTATTTTATCCTTTGGTTCTGAAGCTGGAGGAATACTAATCTGGGTATTCCATTGTTTTAACATATCGTGTTTTTATAAATTCATTGCTTTGTTAACCACATATAGCTTTAATTTTCCTATCTGTCCTTCTGACCCTATACATTCAATACATCTTGCATTTTGTTTTACCTGAAATGAAGTTCCAAATCCTAGAAGTTTAATACCAATCTGGATGCCAAGATTTTGATTAAATTACTGTTATAACTGTCCTCGTGTTTATCAAACCTTCAGTTACAATGCCATTTATTCATATTTTTAGTTTTGGGTCTCGATCATTTATAGAAGTTCATAATTACTATGTTGTCTCCCTTGAAATTTTTGTTTTATCTACTGAAGCTGTTTGGTCCTTGATTGAATTCAGGGCAGTATGGCTTTTAGCAACAGGCATTTAGTCTCTTTATTGCTCTGTGAGTTTCTCCTATGCTGACAGGAAATGAATAGATCATATTTGATACTGGGTCCTTCATGAGACCTCCTAAGGCATTTCCTGAGGACAAAGGATTACCTTGCCTTCTCCTTGTTGATGTGCATTCACAATGTCAGCTTTTACCACTTCTTCTGCATATTCTAGAGGGCTGGGGCTTTCAATTTAGATCATATCAACAAAAACCATTGTTTCTAGGAAGGCCTTGTCTAGAATCCCTTTTCAAATGACCTTGCATAGCAGAATTAAAACATCTGACATTTTGACTTTTCTTAAAACTTTTAGAAATCACTTCTCTTATCAAAGTAACATCATAAGTATGAGATCCAATATCAGCTGTATTTCTAATACATTCATCTATGAGTGCTGATTTTGCCATTAAAGGCCTAACCACCCTTTTACATCTTGAATTAGCATTTTTGAAAGACAAAGTTTCAATTAATATTTCTCTAACTTCTATATCTTTTAGTATTCTATTTACAACTAAAGTCCATCTTTAAAAAAAATGTTAATGAAGGCTTCTTTTGGATCTTGTATATATTTAGTAAAAGATTGAGACCTCTTTCCTGATTTTCCAACCTTGTCCCAAGCATTCTAAATAGTTAGATGACATTGGGCCAACTTGGAATCATCAAATCTAAACTGTTTTTGCAAATGAGCATATTGGCCTTCATTGAGAAACTGGTCTTGGGGAAATATCAATACCTCTAGCCCTGTTTAATTTTTCTGTGGCACTAGATTCCTCTTTCCCCCATGTTCTCCAGTGTAATTAAGGATATTACAATATTGCTTACAATATTGCTGTGGCTAAATTTTTCCTATCTTGAAGGATAATTCTGTTCTGAGTTTTCCATGAATTTTTCATTTGCTTTAAATAGGGTTAATGCCTACCCTGTGAAACAACTGCTTCCCATATCTCTTCCAATCTAACATTTCTACTGGATTCCAATTAGCTTCTTCATAACCATGGGGATGCCTTTCATCTTCTGGTCATTATTTTATAGTAACTGAATAAATAAAGGTTGGTTTTCTTTTCTTTCTTTCTTTCTTTCTTTCTTTCTTTCTTTCTTTCTTTCTTCCTTCCTTCCTTTTGGTTTTTGCGAGACAAGGTTTATCTGTAGCTTTGGGACCTGTTCTCAAACTAGTTCTTGTAGAATAGGCTGGCCTTGAACTCACAGAACTCTGCCTCCCGAGTGCTGGGATTAAAGGCATGGGACACCACTATCCTGGCTGCAATAGTTGGTTTTCTAATAACCTTGGGCCAACCCTCTTCAATTTTATCATGCAGTGGTACAATGGGCTCTTGTCTAAATTCCAGTCTCTATTTCTGAGTATCTTTTTTATTTTCATTAGTAGATCTTTCTAATGCTGTTTATTATTAGTCAAAATGTTATATTCAGTAATAAGACTTTCTAAGGCTTGTATCTCACCATTATCAAGTCTTCCTAAAGCTTGTATCTTATCAACAGTCTTTCTAAGATTTGTATCTTATCACTCATATTTTTATTGTTTTCATTACTAAATCTTTGTAATGCTTGTATCTTTTTTCTTTTTTAAATTTATTAGATTTTTAAAAAATACCAATCCAAGTTACCACTCCCTTTCCCCCTCCCATTTCCTCCACACACCCTCCCATCCCACCCCCCCTCCATTCCTCAGAGAGGATGAGAAACATTGCTTTGGGGAGGGTCCAAGGCACTCTCTACTATATCTAGGCTGAGCAAGGCATACATTCAAAGAGAATAGGTTCCCAAAAAGCCAGTATATGCAATAGGGATAAATCCTGGAGCCACTGCCAGTGGCCTCTCAATCTGCCCCAACCATACAACTCTCAACCACATTCAGAAGGACTAGTTTGGTCCTATGCTTGTTCTTCCCAGTCCAACTAGAGTTGGTGAGCTCCCATTAGCTCAGGTAGACTGAGCTTATATCTTATAAGTAGTAAGTCTTTCTAAGGTTTGCATTTTACCAATAGTAAGTTTTTCTAAGACTTATAATTTATCAGTCAAATTTGTCACTGTTATCAAACCCCTTCTTAAAGATAAAATATTAGTTACCAAACCAATAATAATTATAATTGGCATTAGATCAGTCCCAGCTAAATGGTTTATCCTCTCATTTAATTTTTTCCATTTGCAAGCCATCACAGAAGCAGTATACAGAGTCCTAACTCCCTGCATTGTGATATTTCCGATTCTTACTTGAAAGGTTTTTTGTTTTTTTTTTTAATATTATTTACCTTTCTTCTTAAGGACTCCCCAGTTTATCTGCAACAACAGCACAATCAGTTGTGGGCCTGAACCCCTTCCATGATTTGCAAGTATGAGCCCACTTCCTGGAGTACAACAAAGAGCAAACAGCAGCAAACTACTGATGTGAATTCTCCATCCGGTCCATGTGTTGGATGCCAAATTTATTTCCTTCTCACAACCAGAGAGGCTGTGCTTTAATCTACTGCTGTTTCAGCCAGCTATTAGTTCATCTGCGTAGCCTGTAGCCTGGTAGGAATTCTTTTCCTGCAGGAATTGGCTGTGTTGCTGCCACCAAATATAGCTTTTAGTTAAATTTCTATTATTCACTGGTGGTGGTGGCACACATCTTTAATCCCAGCACTTGGAAGCAGAGGCAGGCCTCTGTGAGTTTGAGACCAGACTGGTCAACAGAGTTAGTTTCAGGACAGCTAGGACTGTTACCTAGAAAAACCCTGTCTTGAAAAAAAATTTCTATCATTCTTTTTCTCAAGAAGACTAGGGAGCCAAGGGCTTCTATCTCTGCCAGCATATCCAAAAGAGAGAATCCTACTGCTCTGCTAAAACAAACAAACAAAAACCCACACCACAAAAGGCCTGTGCTACTTCTTGTGTGACTCTCTATCATCTCACAGACACCCTTTAACTCTCTGTGATTACAGAAAGCCCCTCCAAACTACTTCCTGCATGTCTTTCTATCATCTTACAGACAACCTTTAACTCTCTATGATTACAAAAAAGCCCTCCCTACTCCTTCCTATGTGTCTCTCTAGCATCTTACAGACACCATTTAATTCTCTATGATTACAGAAAGTCCCTCCCTACTACTTTCTGTGTGTCTATCATCTTACAGACATCCTTTAACTTTCTATAATTACTGTACGACTTCCTGTGTGTCTCTCTGTCATCTAATAGACACCCTTTAACTCTCTGTGATTATGTTCTGTCAAATACTTCGTACCTCAGCCTTCGGACCCAAGGTTTATTTTTTAAATGCATAATTCTTTTATTCAGATACACAGTTATCTATATGGAAACAATATGCAAGAGTTGACTATATTTTATATACTATCTATGAATGATATCAATATCAAATTAAGAATTCTTTTTTAAATTTTATTTAGTTATTTATTTTTCTTACATACTAGTCCCATTTACCCTTCCCCTTCTTTTCCCCCACCACACCCCGACCTGCTTTTTACAGAGGGTAAGGGCTCCCCTGAGAAGTCAACTAAATCTGACATATCACCTTATTGAGGTAAAACAAAGACACTCCCTTCCCCCGTGCCTAGGGTGAGCAAATTATCTCTTCATTGAGAATGGGCTCAATGAAGTCAGTTCAGGCATTAGCGTTACATCCTGGTCCCACTGCCATTGGCCCCATATACTGCCTAATCTATACCATTATTATCTGTGTTCCAGGGGCCTAATTTTGTCCTATGCAGATTCACCAGGTCTCAGTGCAGAGTCAGTGATTTCCCCTTAGCTTGGGTTAGCAGATTCTATGATTTTCCCCATCATGGTCTTGACCCCTTTGTTCATATTATTGATGTGAGATTCCCCCTATATGCTGTGAATACCATTGGTTAATAAAGAATCTGTTTCAGCCAGTGGCTTAGCAGAACAGAGCTAGGTGGGGAAAACTAAGCTGAATGCTGGGAGAAAGAAAGCAGAATCAGGAGAAGCCATGTAGCCCTACCAGAGACAGACACCAAAACTTTACCCAGTAATCTACAGCCTCGTGGTGATACACAGATTATTAGAAATGGGTTAAATTAATATGTAAGAGCTAGCCAATAAGAAGCTAGAACTAATGGGCCAAGCAGTGGTTTAATTAATACAGTTTCTGTGTGCTTGTTTCAGGAGTCTGGGTGGCTAGGAAGTAAACAAGTGGCCACCTACAACAAATTGGCATCAATGTGGGCAACTAAAAACATTAAGATCTACTTAAAACCTGAGAGAGTTTGGGAAAGAAGTCTAAGCAAAAAAAAAAAAAGACTGAGTTAAGCATATGGCTCCTTTAAGAGAGATTCTCCTGATTCAGTGGTAGCAGAAAAAAAGCAATATGGTTTTGAAATGGTGGCTTCCTGGCCAAAACTTCCTGACTTTTTCAGGAAGTGCAGCTACAGAGTATTTAAATGGGTTTGTGAGCAGAGTTCTATGAGTTGCTTAATGGCAACATAGACACACTATATGCCTGAAAATGGGGCTGTGAGCATGGCTTGTGCTAAACAGACCTCTGCTCCACCATGTTGGACTGGGTGGATCCAAAAGACAAAGCAACTTTAATTGCCGCTTAGCATTTTAAGAAGTGCTCTAGGAGAGAAAAGGATTACAGCTACACAATAAAGACATATTCAGATGAAAAAGACCTCTAAATGGGTCACAGTGTTGGATAAATGTATGTAGGCTGGAGAGAGAGAGAAAAAAGAGTATAAGCAGTTATAATATAAAAGAGTACAGACAGTCATAGATTAAAGGAGATAATAAAATAAATACTAAAATTGTAGAAAAAGTAGTAGAGCAAGAAAAATAAGCCACGTAAAGATGGAATATACACAGAGATTCTAGATTATGTATATTATTGTGTTTTCTTTGAATTTTTTGACT
>PVIU01014419.1:0-52028 GCA_004026605.1 Ondatra zibethicus
AAAGAATGACCAATGGTGGTAAGTTTGTCAGAGAACTAACTGGCTTCTCATTCCTAATTTCTAACTCCTTAGTGTGAGAACATGAATCACATCTAAAGGAAACAGAGGAGCATTTGGGGCTTTTCCTGAATGGAAAGGATGGGAAGATACTCCCAGATTTCCATGTTCCCAAAGCAGCCTTTTCCTGCTAGCAAGTTCAAAGTAAAGCCGTGTTCAGCCAGTGTTATGTTAGCCTCCTTGAATTTTCTTCATAGTAGTATTTCTTATTACTTTAAACTACTCTTGCTTGTTTTTAATACCTTAATTTTTATTGAGCATATAAAATAATGGGCTTCATTATGATTTCATGTGCGTGCGTGTGTGTTGTATTCATATTAACCTCTGTTACCCTCTCTTCTCCCTCCATCCCTTTTGCTGTACTTCCTGCCACTGGGTAACCTCCCACTATGTGCAGGTCTACTTTGTTATTTATTCTAGATTCTATGGAGAAGATACCTATCATGTTGCTTCAATAGGTTTCCCAGCTCTAGCACACAACCCTATGACAACAATATCTCTGTTAACTAGTACAGACCCATCGTGCAGAACTGAGACTGAATACTCACTAAATTTGTTTCCAGAGTACATGTGAGTTAAATGTGAAGGAAAGTCTCAGGAATCTCTGCAAGTTTTCTAATAGTGTGTAGAAGCAGGAAAGGCACCATCAAATGTCAGAGTAATGGTCCTGAACTACATGCAGAATGTGTTTAGGGGGATATAAAATATATGTGAACAGAGACATTTAGCCTTCATTTATAAGGGTGGTGGAGGTAGAGACTTAAGAAAAGCTGGGAGTTTCTGAATCAAGTTCAGTCAGGGAAAATAACAGGCACAGTATTTCCCCCTTGGAAGCCTACTCATAAATGGAAATTTCTTGGAACTTTCATGAACTTTGGTTTCTTTATCACATGTGACTAACCGACTGTGGTGACTGAGGAGGAAGGTGAGGCCATGTGGGATGACCCTTGCTCCTATCTCTTTTATTATTATCTTTAAATCACAAATAACTGGTATAGGTGGGAAGTAACATTGTGTTTTCTAAGAGTGCCAACGTAATTCCTTCAGTAAGAGATAAACTGCCATTGGAGAAAGAACTCTCACAGAGTATTTTCATGAGCCAATGGACTTCAAGTGAGAGAGCAAGGACAAAAGAAAGATGGAAGCTGGAGTTTGCAGTTGCATCCCAGTGACAAAATCTAACATGGCAAGTCACAGTCTGCCAACAGGCATCGGGCACTAGAAAGAGAAGACAGGAACTTTGATTTTGTTTTTCATGCTCATGGAATGGGTTTGCTTAATCTTACATTTTTTTTTTCAGTCCATCATGAAGGTGAAGCCAGGGCAGGAGATCAAGGCATGAGCCAGGAAGCAGAAACTGAAGCAAAAACAATGGAGGAGTACTACTTACTGGCTTGCTCTCTGTGGCTTGCTTGGCATGCTTTCTCGTTTTTCATGAAAGAACTTGAATTTGGGTTAAATCAATGGTGTGTTTGTCAGATTCTGTAGGTTCCCGTAGGTTTCTGTGACAAGTTAGCCAGAAACAGGGCAGAGACTGCACCTTCTCTTCCAGAGAGGGAGGTGGTTTGGCTAATCTTAAAAACACCCCATTCACAGAACTTTCCAGAAGAATTTGTCACCTTCTGGTCATTTTTTTTTAAATAAAGCAAAATGACAAGCTCCTGTGGTTTCTGTTTGAAGCTTATTTAGACCTGAGCTGACTGAAGTACAGAGAATCATCCAAATGCTTAAAAACATTGATTCTCTAAATTCTGACCAAATAGTTTGGAATGGATGTTTATCCTAACACATTAGGGCTCATTAGGTAAAACACAGAAGCTGTCAGAGAGGATTAGCGGGGTTCTTCCTGTTTGTTTGTTTACATTTGCTTACTGGGGTTTCTACAGTCAGGCTGAGTTTGGAGTGAGGCAGCAGTGACTGATCTGAAGAGAAATTAATTAAAATATAGGAAAACGAGGGATTTTGTAAATGATTCAGATTAAAACTTTCAACAAACAGAGGAGAAATTCAGAGTTCAAACAGAATTTTAAAACATGACAAGGTAGGGAATTTGGAGTCTTCACAGGATCCTAGAAAGGAGGCCCTATAAAACCAGCAGCCCAGGTTATCCCACAGTGTGTTGTGACCTTGGACACTGCGGTACAGCACAGCGAAGTTCTGGGGGAAGGGAGGTGCTAGTTTCATCACCCACTCATTTTATACTTAAGAGATTTTGCGACATGATTTCACTTCTCTTATCTATTTAACGTCTCTTAACTCCTATTTCCTCATCTGCGAAATGAAGATAACAATGGAATCTATTGTCTAAGGTTATTGGAGAGATTAACTGGAAGTATTCATGGAATAAAATCTTACTCTTCCTCAACAATCGTTATTAATCTCACCCTCATCCTCACCATGACTACTGTCACATTATCAATGTCAACAGTTCTGATGCTTATTACAGTGACTGGCGGATGGCAGACTTTCAGCAAGTCTAAGGACCCCGTGTCTCACCATGACTACTGTCACATTATCAATGTCAACAGTTTTGATGCTTATTACAGTGACTGGCGGATGGCAGACTTTCAGCAAGTCTAAGGACCCCATGTCTCGGTGAATGAGTGCTAGGTAAAATGAGCCATTTCCCCTTAAAGCTCACAATGAGAGGCTAATACTGGCCTATGCCCTTAGCGTTTCCATGACAGGTGCCATAGTTTGCTTTCTCTTGCTATCAGAAACCCCATGACCAAATCAACTTGGGGAGGAAAGGGTACACTTCACCTCACAGTTTACAGTTCGTCAGGAAGGGAAGGGAAGGAAGGAACTCAGTGCAGGAACCAGGAGGCTGGACCTGAAGCAGAAGCCTAAGCAGGAATGCTGGTTCCTGGGCTTGCTCAGCCTGCTTTCTTATGCAACCCAGGATCACTACCCAGGGACAGTACCACCTACAATAGCCTTGCTCCTCCCACGTCAGTCATTAATCAAGACTTGCCAACAGACCCATCTCACACAGGACTTTTCTCCATAGAAATTCTTTCTTCTGTAATGACCCTTGATTGTGCCAAGTTAACGAAAACGGGCCAGCACATTAGGCCAAGAACAGAGATGGACAAAGGACATTCAGTGTCCCCCAAAGTAAGTCTTCCTAGTCTACTTTATTGTGTTCTTGCTTTGGACAAATATCTGAACATGGAAATAAATCTGTATTCGGTGAAACCACAGCTCATTCCTGATAAAGCATGGATGACCAGTTCTCTATGTCTAGGGTACTGCAGAGGATTATGGGAATGGTGGCAGACCCATATTCATAGCCCAGGACAGGTAGCCTCTGCACAGGTCTACATGATTTCTATAGTTTATTATTGTATTGAAAAATATTATTTTCTCAAATCATTGATGCATTTGGATGTTTAGTGCTTTCACTTCTGATTTTTTTTTTCCAGAATAACTTGGGAACTTTTAAAATACAGCTTCTTTTTTAAAAACATCCTCCATTATTTTGGGTTTCCTGCTTTGTTTGTTTGTTTTGCAGTTATTGCTTGCCTTTCAAGCATCTGGCAGACAAAATACTATCTGTCTGATCACTGGTGATCCAGTGCTGAGGCCTCTAGGTGGGAAAGAAACCCATTAAAATGCAAATCCCCCTGGAGTGATAGCCCCTAACAGCCCTGTTATCGGCAGTTGTCACCAAAGAAGGGACCAGAAGGGTGTGTGCTGTGTGAACATCTGCAGGAGGTAAGATAAAGGGAGAGGTGGCGGGAGCCAGAGGCAAGGCTTGTCTACCCCGTTCTTTTAGCAAAAATTGGTCATAATGCCGACAACTAGAAGAAGATGAGCAAGATGAGCGGTGAATTTCCAAGCTGTGATGAAGGAATAGACAGATATGGTGAATGTTTTAAAATAAGTCTGCTTGCAGGGAAAAGTAAGGAAATGAAGAAATCACAAAGAAGTTTTCACTCAACGTAAGAAACACAAACCAGAAGTTTTAAAACCACCCACATAGAAACAAAGTACTTCATTGTCTTTCCTCCATTTGTTTTGTTTTGGTTTCTTGAAGACCCACATAGTTTCGTGTTTTGTGATGGTGAAGCAGTTTTGGAAGAGAAGAGTTTCCGTTCATGACACCTCTGAGCACATTTTTGACCCTTCCAAAGTCTGCTGCTTTTGGACATAATATCCTTGACATATTTTTGTAATGTGCTTTTGCTTTTAATTCACATTTTTCGTATATTTGTTTTAATTTATATTTGTAAATGTCTGCCTTTGATTTTAGTAGCAAACAACGTTTTTGAAATGCTATTCTAGAAGCTGGCCATCCACTTGCCTTGGGATGTTCCATCATTGATAGAGTGATCCAGGACATAGGATTCACTAATCAAAGAAGGTCAGGCTATAAATTAGAATTGAAGATTCTGGTTTTTTGGAGTTTAGATTTAGAGGGAAAAAATGATCATATAATACAGGTGAATGACAAACCCGACAGCATGCTAATGTCATTCTGAACTTGTGTGCTTTCATAAAGATTTACTGAAAATCGCTACTTTACAAATAATCTCACTCTTCTACTGACCAGCTCACTGGCTTTGGGTTTACCTTTGAAAATGGGTAGGTGGCACCTCTTTCCTGAATGGTAGACAATGAAAAAGGAAAAAAAATGGGGTTTTAATCATCAACATATACACAGCATGTAGGAAGTGCTCCAGATACCACATCATCCTTGCATTTAAGTTGCTTATCAACCCATAGTCAAAAGATACAGCACATGGAAATTAAATATAGGACAGTAATAACATATCTCTCCTGTTGATAACTAATGACTCACAGATGATGATAAAGCCATAGGGGTTCATGTGTGTGTGTGTGTGTGTGTGTGTGTGTGTGTGTGTGTGTGTGTGTGTTTAGTTTATTGAAGTGTATCGCATATCTAGAAAATTCTAGAAACCGTAAGTTTGTGGCTCAATGGAAGTTCATTTGTGCAACCACCATTCACAGAAATATGGACGGTAGCCACAAATTAGATAATTAAATTTTTTCCTACATCTGCTCTCCACTGTAATTAAGTACTGTACTGACTTCAATCACTGTCTACTAATTTGTCTTAATGTCTTATAAATGTGACTGTTTCCTATGTTGTCTTTTGAATCTGAACTCGTGTTTCCCGCTTTTTATGTGGCAGTTCTCTATAATCAGTGTGGGAGAACTCCATTTATTTCACATATATTCTTCACCAACCGGGAGAGCTGTGGTTTCTACAAGGTGTCCACGCATGTGTGTGTCAACCCGTGTGTGTGGTGCCCGTGAAGGGCAGAGGATAACCTAAGGTGGCAGTCCTCAGGCATTGTCCAATTTTTTTTTTTGGTTGTTGTTTGTTTGCTGATTTGTCTTGTTTTGTCTTTTTGAGACAGAGTTTCTTACTGGACTGGAACACATCAAGTAGAGCAGGCTAGCTGACTGACTAGCTCATTGGGTCTGCCTGTTTTTGCTTTATCAGCAGCGGGACTGACTACAAGGGCATGCCATCAGACCTGGCTTTTTTAAACACATGATTCTGGGGATCAAACTCAAGCTTTCACGTAAGGCACTAAGTTTAATCCCTTCAGTTATTATGTTGTATTAAAAAAATTGGATTTCCTGTGCTCTCTACCTCCCTCTCCCATTAAATATTTTGCCCATTGGTCATTCGATTAACCAATTTTTTTTTCTTATGGATTTGCTTCCTTCTAGGTAAAGTTGAGAGTATCTTTCGTTAATCTATGATTTGCCTTTTCAATTTCTTAATGGCATCGTGATAAAAGGAACCTCCATGTTATTGAATTCTAATTTATCAAATTTTTCTTTGAGGTTACTCTTTCCTGCGAACTTAAGAAATCTTTGCCAATCAAAGTGGTCCAGATAATATTTCAATTCTTTGATATGTTGACAGAGGATTAGAGGCCTGTCAAAATTTTACAACTCTGTGTAATTTTCAGGCAAATTGTTTTCCTAAAGAGGTGCAGCTCTGGTCACTGCTGTTTCTAACATCGTCCTCTGCACAGGAGAGCTTGGGTCATCCAGAGAGTGCCCAGCCTTCCGAGCTCATGACTATTTGGTGCCTTGGAAGTCCACAGTTCATCTCCAGTCCATAGCCGGGGGCTCAGACTCTGGATCAACACAGACTATAACAGCTCTGGGATCTGAATAGAAGCTTCTAACTCTTTTGTTTTTGTTCAGTGAATTACATTTACCTCAATATTAAACTTCACTCCAAGATTAAATATCGAGACTGAGCCCTTGTGTCCCATTGTTCAGAGTTCCTAAATATTTGATAAATTTCAATGACCAGCAGGATTCTACCTTTTTATTCCTTTTCACTAGGGGAAAAATAGCCCAGTCGTAAACTGATATCGATCTTATTTTTAAGTTCCATGGAACACAAAAGGAAAATTTCCCCCTAATCTATAGAATAGGAATAAAAATAAAACGCTTATTAACAAGTTGAGGAGAGGAAGGAGGGGAAGCTGGGGTCAGGATATAAAATAAGTACATTTAATTAATGAAAAAAACTGTTTGATTCAATATATTTGCAGACTTACGCATTCTGACTGGTAGCTTAACATTCAGTGTACGTGGAGGAGTGACAGCTCCATTTGTATGACTGTGGTAAATATACTGCACCAAAGTACCTGAAACTAAGTGGTTTACATGACAGAAATTTGTTGTCTTACATTTCTGGAGGCTTCACATCTTTGGCAGATTTGATTGCCCTTGAGACTTTTCTCTCTCACTTACATAAAAAAAAACTACCTTATCTCTGGCTTCAGATAGACCTTCCTTTGTGCTCATGAAAAAATAGCTACTACTTATATATATAAAATTCCTCTTCTCTACAAGACACCATCATATTTAATGAGGACCCTGTGATGGACAGTATGCAATTGTCAATGTCACAGAGATTAGAATCGCCTAAAAGGTAAGTTTCTGAACACATCTATGGTGGCGATTATCTGCCCACTCTGAATGGCACCATTTACTAGGCAGGGGATCACGGGCTGCACAGGAGTGGAGTAAATTAGCTGAGTGCTAGCTCACAGACTTATATGGCTTCCTGTAGTTTTGTCCTGATTACGGATATGATGTAGGTGACACCGTAAAACTCTTGTCATGATGAACTAGGAAACCTGGAACTGTAAGCCAAGCAAATCCTTTTTCCCTTAGGTTGATTTGGTTAGAATATTTTATCATAGCAACAACAAAAAGGAATACTGAAGCAGAACCAAGCAACCTCTTTATTTTAATTTTGTCATATTTTTAAGTCCTTTCCTTTTGCTGTGCCACATTTTGAGGTTCAGTGGTGGACATAGGAGTTAGCATACAAATTGCTTTTGGTGGGGACTGAGCACAGTTCATTCAGTTCAAGAGGGTGACTTACGGGCATCCACTGAGCATGCTGACAGAAGGGACCGCACATCAGAGAGTACAGCATGCTTTCTGCAGGAGTGCAATTGTCACAGAACCCAAGGGCTCAAGCAGTGGAGTGCATGCAGAAATCATGATGAAGGCTTCCCCAGATAGATACATGAGCTGAGAAGATTGATTCCGCAATGCTGATGAGAGCAGCTTGGGGGAACGTCACACACTGAGCACAGAAAGACTATGAAGGGAGATCGTCTCATTGAGGATATTGGAAACGTGGTTTTGAAAGCAGTGAAGATTATGGGTTTTCTGGTGGATGGAAGATATTATCTCAGAGAAGAACATTAAGTACAAAGGCCAAGGCTGTCAGCCAGATTTAAAGGGGTATGTAGGACATAGAAGATAAGATCATAAGCTATATTTATTTGGTTCTTTTTAGGTCTGTAACCTTAGAACTCACTTGATGTAAAAAGTCCTCTTGTACACATAAATTTATATTTTTAAGATTTTTTATTTTAAATTTTGTGTGTATGTGTGTAAGAGAGAGAGACACAGAGAGAGAGAGAGAGAGACAGAGAGACAGAAAAATAAAGGTGCTTTTGGAGTCTAGAAGAAGGTATTGAAGCCCTTAGAACTAGTGTTACAGGTCCTGTGAGTCTTCCTGATCTGAAAGGGGTGCTGGGAACCAAACTTAGGTCCTTTGAAGAATAGAAAGTGCCCTTAAATGCTGAGCCATCTCTCATCATTTTTAAAATCCTTGCAATCACATTCGCATGAGGTATGAACTGTTGTTTCTCAGAGGAAAAAGGGTATCTAATCTCTCTACAGACAATCTATAAGCCTCTACCAATGGCTACATATGCCTATAATGTCTCCACATTTTTGAACTCTGGCATTTTGTAACAGGCATTAAGTCCTGTAGACAAACCACACCCATAGTGTCAGCTAATAGTTCATGTCCAAGAAAGTAGACGAGACAAAGGTAGAATCCTGGCTAGATACATGATGGCATTGCTCCAGTCTCAGGTTGTCACCTGTCCTCAGATGCCCAAGGAAGGTAGCAAAGATACATGGTAACTGCATGGGGAGGAATCAAAATGAATGACCTAATGAGCTACAAGTCAAAGGCATATTCCACTATTCTCTCCATCGAGCACAGGTTTTCAGTGATCATAAAAACCTGTACAATATAAACAATAAAACAAAGCACCACGAAATTTCCTGCCATTGTTATCTTTGTGATGGTTATTATTTTCAATTCCCCTTTCTGTGGGGGGATTTGTCAAATTCTACAGAGCCAAGCCCATAAAATCTTTGGTACTGGCAACATGGTTTTGTTACTTATATTGTCATGTACACCTTTTAATTACAAGGTTTTCATCTACTTCATTATTTTTAATAGCTGTGTGAAACTCCTTTGTGTGGATAAACCATATTTTTTTACACTCCTTTTTCGTTGAACAACCTTAAACTTCTTTCCAATGTTTTTGCCATTGTAACCAGACTTAATGAATACCCTATCCACCACTATCCACTTTCCCTATTATTTTCTTTAGATAAACCTCTAGAATCGGTAGGCGTTTCTTGAAATGGTATTTGTGGATTAGACATAAACCTGTGCTAAAATATGCCAGCCCCCTTTTGTATTTTAAAGCACTTTTCAGTAGAATATTTATAGCTGTTTAAGTGTTTTTCCATTTTATCTTCAATGACAGCCCAGTGCAACCTTCAGACCTGCTAGATGGTTTGGAAGTGGGGAATGTCCATTGCTATTTCTACTTCTTTGGGCAAGGGAGCAAGGCCATTTCTAAAGGATGTGAGTACTAAAAACTCCTATGACAGTTTAGTGAAATTCAAGCTGGGTATAAGATATGTGGGGATTTGTTTTGTTTTGTTTTTGCCATGAAATGAAAGTAGACAATATAAGCAATGCACTGAAGGGTGGGAAAGCTGCAGAGAGAATAGGCAAAATAATTGCCACAGGCTTGATGATTGGAAAACAGGAATTGGAGTGTTTCGTTCCATGATTTGCCCTTTTTGCTTGTCATGAACTTGTTTCACAATCTCCTTCCTTGACCTAAGCATCAACTAAGCAGAATCTTTCACTCTTTGCTGAGAACAAGTTCTCGTCTCTGTGTGTCACTTCTTCTCCCTGTGCCACAAAAACCCTGCTCTCTCATTACTCTCCCTAAAAGACACACCTATGTGACTATGAAGTTTCTTTCTAGGTGTTCATCTTTCATTTGATTTTGGAGGATATCCCAGGATATCCTGGATCCTAGCAGTGGAGTCTTTTCTATTTGCATTCATTTGTGCTTCAAACATTGTGTCGATTTCATTGAATTTTACATGTTTCATTTTGGCTGTCTGTTGTTCTTCATCCAAGGATGGCATTCTTGAGTGTAAATGACTACGTCTGTCATGTCAGTCTTCCTTCCATCATTAGAGTCTAATTCAGTCTTAGTGAATTGTGGGCATGGATGAATGCTTTTAGTGAATGAATAAGTCAAGCTGCAAGATATGGCTGGAGGGACACTTCTGTAAGCAGGACATGTGAAGGAAGATGGTGAGCTTGGGTTTATGTTCTGGAGGGTCTAGGCAATGAAATGTCCTTTTATGAACCATTTATTTTATTTTTAATTGTATATATGTGTGTATGTAGGTACGTGCACGTTAGTGTAGGTACCTGCAGAAGCCAGAAGAGGGCATCTGATCCCCAAGGATGTGAGCCAGTTCACATTGGTGCTGGGAAACAAAATGATATGCTCTGTAAAAAACACTATACGTTCCTAACTGCTGCTTCATCTCTCCAGCTCCTAGGCAATCGATTGCTCTAAAGTTATCTGGCTTCAAAATTTCAGTAGAAAGGTACCCACAAAGCTCTAGAAGAGAAAACAGCAGCTACACATGTCCCCCAAATCATGAATAGATGATGTGATTAAAAATTTTTCTCTGCCATGTCTCTGTACATGCAGTTGCTGAAAACAACTGATTCGGAGAAAAAGACAAGGAAACTAGAAATGAATGTAAGAAGAAAACTGCAACACGATTTTGTATTCTGCCATGATTAATTAGGAAGAATATTCTCCAAATGGTTTTGTAGAACATATTTTTTAATAAAAAAATTACTGTCTATGAACTATAACAGACTCTCAAGGAAATGATTATTTAGCTGCTTCTAATCTCAAGTTTTTGAAATGCCATGTGACACGTATTTTTTTTAATTATCTAAAGAATACTTCTTAAGGATTGGATTTTAAATGTCCTCTAATGTTGCAGTGATTAAAAGCCTCATCCCAGCCTGCAATGACAGCAGGGGATCGTGACATCTTTCCTAGGTGGGAATCCAGTGAAAGCAAGTCAGGTCACTGGGAATGTGACTTCAAAAGGCACTCTGGGATCCTGACTGCTTTCACTTTCTTTTTTCCCTTCTGTCAAGAGGTAAGCAGCCAGCAGGAGAATGGCCCCTGCTCCTTGCTGTTGGCTGTATTGAATGAGCTATCTGGGGCGGTGCTGGAGAGCTCATCCTGGCGGTGATGGCGAGGGAAAACTGGCAGTCTGACCAACCTAACTACCACCCAGGCCCAGAACCAGGGCTATGAGGTGGCCCACCCCAATATCTACTGAATCTGTGAACTGTTGGAGCATGTGAAGGGGACAGACCTACAGATCCAAACTGCACTATCACCATGACATAGGACAACAAAAGGATAATCCGAGAAGAGCCCCAGCGAGAGCCCAGTATGGGTGGTGTAGCAGAAACCAGAGGCCTTGAGCCTGGCAATGAATACGCAAGTAAACGATGAACAAACACTAAAGGATAAACTGTTTCTCAATGGGCCACACTACAACTTTCATGATAAGATTGTTACTCTTATTTTTTGTTTGGTTTCGTTTGGGGGTTGTTTGTTTTTGTTTTGTCGGGAGATTACAAAGGCAGAGGGTGGATGCCAGGGATGGGGAGATAAGTCAAATCAGAATGCATGATGTGAAATCCACAGCGTCAATAAAATGTTTTTTTAAAAAGAGTTAAGTAGCCTCCTCTATCAAATGTCCTCCACCAGAGTGCCCAAGTGTCCTTCATTGTCACTAGCTCCATACAGCAGGGGTCGGTCACCATGGACTAAAACATCTGATACTATAAGAACAAATAAATGGATCTGGAAAGCTTGGTAGCTCATGCCTATAATCAAACACTGAGAATGATGGGGCAGGAGGATATCCATAGTTTAAGGCTATCTTGGGCTACATTAGAAGTTCCAGGTCCAACCTGGCTACAGAATTAAGTCCTGTCTCTATAATCCCAAATCAATCAATTGATAATCCAATTTTTCCCTCTTCTAAGCATACTTAGACGATACTCAGATATCATCCCAGTGATTAAAAGCTAATACAAAATCTACTCATAATTATATAAAAAGAGAAATATTGACTGGAGAACTGAGGGGAAAAATTGAGTTCTGAGGTTGTTCCAGAATGTGTTTGGCTTCCATTGCCATAACAGCTCTTAAGGCTGTTAAGGTTTTGTGTGTCCTGACTTTATTTAAGCTTCTTATTTAAAATACTTAAACACTTCTAAGATTCATCAGTTAAAACAAATGTATGGAGAGAAAATATATAAGCCCAAGTTACCACTGATAAAATATATGTTTATTTTCATTCGGTACACATGAGGCTCAAATAGATTGAGTAGAAGTGTTAAAAAATGCATTATTTTTAAAGTAATGTAGAAAACATTTGAGTTAGATATGCTGTTTGTAAACAGCTACAAGATTTCTGCTTATTTTAAGTGCATCAAATGTGTTTCCCCAAAGAGAATAAATATTCTCAGTTTATTTCTACTTATGTTCCTAATTTGCTCATCTCTAAAATTCTATAAGTCAATGAATTTCAAATTGGCAGGATTTGAATTAATGTGATCTAAAGATCACAGATCAAAGCTTGGCATTTTAAATAAAAATACGTCTTCTATTGTGCCTCTGCCACACAGCTCTCTGGAGTGTATGAAGCATACTTCAGGTGAATAGTCACCTCCAAGAATTGCCTGTTCCAATCATTTTTTAACTTCTTTTTAAGAAAAAATAATTCTGGTAGCATGAAGTTTTTCCATGTGTAAATACCCCCTCCCCCCAAAAGACAGACTATTTTAAGTAGGGATCATCATCACCCAACAACATGACCTATAGATAGGATGGAGAATAAATTTTAAATATGATATGAACAAATATTAATGATCAAGATACCAAGATACATAGTGCTTACATTCACATCACAGGAGCAAATCCCCATCCCTAAGTTGGGAAAAATTACAGCATTTCCTCCTTTTAATTGTAGTAATAGATGACTGAATTAATAGGTAAATATTCCTTAGCTCACGCCAGGTAACTGATCATGAAGGATTCTCTATTACAAGAGTGTGATAAGCTGAAAAACAACTTAGCTATAATCCTTCCTTCAATCTCATTTGTGTTGCCTTTTAAAAAGAATATTAAAATCTCTCTCTCTCTCTCTCTCTCTCTCTCTCTCTCTCTCTCTCTCTCTCTGTGTGTGTGTGTGTGTGTGTGTGTGTGTGTGTGTGTGTGTGTGTGTAGCTGTCTGTGGAATCTGGATGAGAGCATCAGATTCCCCTAGAACTGGAGTTACAGGTGACTGTAAGTCAACAGACATGGGTGCTGAAAACAAACCTCAAGTTCTTGCCAAGAGAAGCGTATGCCCTTAACCAGGTGAGCATCTGTGAAGCCCTCTTAGCCCTGGTTTTAAATATTTCAGGAAGCAGCTGCTGTGTTTGGTACTTCTCATCATTTGACAAACCACCCGACAGGAGCAAGGGAGGAAAGACTGGGTGTTTGGCTCACAGTTTGCTGTAGTTTTGTCGATGGTAGTTGGTTTTGTCTGCCTGGGACATCATAGCAGCAGGAACTTGGGAAGTTTTTCTTCAGTGCTGATGAGATATGGGACAAGAACCTCCCATGCTGAGCTGTCTGTCAGCTGCCTTTTTTTCTATTTTTGTCCCATCTGTCCTTCCACAAGATGGGTCCCCTACCTCAGTTATGCCTCTCTGGAAATGTCCTCATAAGCACACCTGAACGGTTCCTCTCCAGCTGCCTAGGAGTCTAAAGCGCAGTTGAGTGAACAAAGACGGATCATTACAAGACCTAACTTTGGCACCTTCTCTCATTTGGTTGACATGGCACAATCCAACTTGTTTTGTGCATATCAAACAGTCTTTACTTTGAATTTTAAAAGATCCCATTTTAAAGATCCCAATCAGTGAACACTTTCTTGTTTGATGGTTTGTCAACATTTTAAGTAAAAACATTTTGAAGAGTATGAAGATTCCAAGGCATCCGCTATATACATCATCTAATTTTAACCTCCAATTAGCATTATATTTGAAATGTGACACAAGGTAAATGAACAAGCACAAATTATATGTTTGTGTTTATGACTATATAGCACATATTCTCCTCCTTCTTTAGGAGATCTAGCATAGTTGCAGCCAAAAAAAATTGATTTGGGAACACAAATTATTTCTGTGATATGAAACAGCGGCCACCATCAGTGTAAGTCCATTAAAATACCTGCTTGTTGGTGTGACCACACAAGCTGGAGTGTAGATCTTTGACTCTGGAGGCATCTAAACCTGGTTCAAGCCATCTGTCTTCGCTACACTCTGGCTTTGTGCTCTGCTAAGCATCAGCATAGGAGGTGCTGATGACTGCTATGTTCAGGAGAATGTGAACACTTAGTCTGTAAGAGACTTGTAAAGAATAAGCCAGAATAAGCATGTTCTATAGTGGCAGTTCTTGCACTGCTGTCAACACTGATATATCCCATAACAGTGCTTTGGTCGGAGATAGGCCACATGCATGATAGGAGTATGGGGGTAGGCTATACCATCTAGGTGTTTATATTTTATACTATGTGAGTATGAGGATGATATTGTCTAAGGGTATATTTCTTAAAATGTGCCCCCATTACTCAGTGACACAAGACAATTCCTCTTGTCACAAGAACCGCAAAGAGATGTTTGAAGTAGTTACATAAAATAGTAGCTAAGAGCTGGAGGAAAGGCTCTGTTGTTGGAGGCTGCTCGTTTTGTCCTGGCCGCTTATACCAGAAATAATCACTCAGATACTATATTATTTGCAATACTATTTGGCCAATAGTTTAAGCATATTGCTAGCTGGCTCTTAGATCCTAAACTAACCCATCTCCATTAATCTGTGCATCACCACGAGGTCGTGGCCTACCGACAAAGTGTTGGCGGGCTGCGGTGGAAGTGTCTGCCATAGGCAGTGGCTACAAGGCTTCCTCTTGACTCTGCCCAATCTCTCTATATATCTTTTCCACCCTGGCTGTGTTCTGTTAGGCAATTGCCCAAAAGCATCTTCTTTATTCATTAACCAATAAAAGCAACACATATACAGAAGGACCTCCCACACCCAAGCTCAGTGGTTAAGAGCATGTACTGGTTTTGTAGGGGACCTGAACTTGGTTACAAGCACTCATATTTGGCAGCTCATAAACCACTAACTCTGGCTCTAGAGGATACACCGCTTTCTTCTGACCTCCATGGCCACCAGGAACACAAGTGGTACACAGACAGCTATGTCGTCAGAATTTCTATGCCCATAAAAATAATCAAAATAATAAAATGAATCTTTAAAAAGATAGATAAGAAATGGCCCTGTGCTGCTAGGGGCTCCAGTCTGCTACTTCTGGGTCAGTGGGTAGGAAAAGGCTAGAAGGATTAGTGACTAATACTGGTCTGGACGTACCACTTTTGTTCCCTTCATATATTAGCCAAATTAGAACTTGAAAATCGGCTTGCACTGGTAATTCCTAGGTTTGCTAATGATTAGCTTTAGGATTTCAGGTAAAATGTTTCTGCCACTTTGGCTTTAGTTTTTGTTTTTTCATACCTAAGTGTAAGGATAATTGGAATACATACCTGTCTGTCAGATTCCTGTTATCATAACACATCTCAGTAAATCAGTTTGTAAAGAAAAAAGATTTATTTTGGCTCAAGGTTTTGAAAACTGCACCGAATGATCTTTTGTCCTCAGCTCTTTTGGTTCCGTGGTGAGAGGCTGCTCATCTTGGCAGCAATAGCACAAGAGTTGTAGAAAACCCTTCCCTCCTTACTAGAAAGACAAGAGGAAGGAGTTAAATACAATGGTGGTGTCCTTTGAGGGCACGTTCTCAGCAACCAGAAGACCCATGCCCTACCCCAGTTATTGATCTCACCATCTTGCAACAGGGCAAGCTGGGGAAAATAGCCTTCACACATTGAACTGTGGGGGCCACAAATACAACCCTAACAACATGTGATATGTATTTGTACGAAAACTTTAATGATCCAGTGAAGTTTAGTACTATTACTACTTCATACCCTGGTGTGAAACAGAAATCACACTTCAATTATTTTATTTTATGTTTTTTTTTTCTTTAGAAAAAGGTTTCTTCCAGTTATCAGGAACTTTTGGAGAGCTCAGACAGAAATTAAGCAAATGTAACCAGGAAGGATTCTCTCTTTTTTTTTCCCTCCCTTAGCTCATGAATTCTCATTTAGTAACACTTTGATGGCATCGGAGTTAATATTAATAATAAGAAGAATGAGCCCTCTGCAGCCTCAGAGAAAAGGGAAAGCTGTCATTCTTTCAATGTTCTTCTCAAGGAGGCCTTCTTTGAGTGCACAGGACATCAGATTTGCCGTGGATCATGCCACCCTGTGGCAGAGTCTTCATCATTGCGGTACCGCTAATCATAACACACTGAGAATCAGATATTTTACTCTAATGAGTGTCATCTTAAAGAGTGTGCTGTGATGAATATATGTAAATATCTCATGAATCTAACCAGACTTTCAGCTCTGAACTCTGACTTCCAGGAGCCAGTAAGAACTAATTGAATAATAGAATACTCATAATTTAATAGCCACGAGGAAGCTGGAAGTGTCCTGTAAAGTCAATGTGAATGGATACATGACCGTCGTTAGCATGGAATTTGAAATAATTCCTCAGGTCCCTTGTGTCTTTCAAATGTTAAATTGGAAGGAAGGACATGTTATAGCACTAGACACACAACACTTCTTTTAGCGAGAACTTCATTGGTCTCCAGTATAAAATATAATTCTTAGACCCTCAGTGGGTAGGTGCTCCACAAGTGCTTGTTAACGACAAGGAAAATTCTGGAAGGTCACAGAGGAAATGCCTTGGACTCTGTTGAGTTCTTTTTGTGGGTTGTATTGCTATGAGCTCTCAGGCAATGCCCTGGATTTCTACCTTTTAACTTAGAGGGAAGCAGCCCCCAAGGTCAGACCTTCATCAAGTTCCATTTAAGCTGCTGAAACAGTGTCCTGATGTGTGTATCTCTCACCCTGCATATGTGTGGTAGACTATTAGCACTAACATATGGCTCTGAGCATATCCCTTTCCTAAAGGATGCTGACATGCTCTTTAGTTGCACTCACCTGGTCCGGTAATATGCAGCTCAAAATAGGACCATACGCGAAGATTACAGATAGAGATTGGTGGTAATACCATGACAAGCATTGAAAAAGTCCCAAATTTAATGGTCTTAAAGATTCCTTTGGAAGAAATTTGTAAAATAGAGCAGGGCATTTGGCTGTAAGTATATCACACTGTAGACTTTAGAAAGTTCTAATTTCTTTAGGCTCTGGGTCTTGCCTTCTCCTATGAGTAAACATTTCTCGCATAGTTACACAGCTGGCCAGTGTAACATCCTTAGCATGTACTCCTTCATGGGAAACAAAAGACTCTTCTAAGGAAGGAAAGGGAATGGGGAAAGGGAGGGGGTTGGAGGTAATATATGTAATAGTTTATTGGTCAATGACTGTGTAATTCAAGACCAATATTTTGATCAAAGGTTTAATAAGTGAGCTTGAGAGATAGCTCATTTCCTGAACTATTTGCCTTGTCCATGTGTGGACCTCACCTATATGACTCCCAAAACCTATACAAAAAACCAGTATGTGGTACAGTGGTGCACAGCTGTAATCCGGGTGGTTGGAAAATTGAGAGAATAAGTGGGACCTGGTGGACAGCCAGCCTACCTGGATCTATGAACTCCAGACCAGTGGAAGTATACTGTCTCACATGAGGTAAACATTCAGGTTTACTCTCTGACCCCCACACATTCACCCAGACACACATGAAAGCACATGCACATGAAAAGAATGATTTAATAAGTAAAATCTAGGAACTTAACTTCTATGGAAAATGTGAAATGTATTTGGTTTCTAATAGTTTAGTTAATTCTTGCCATTTTGGCTCATTAAGGCAAAGGCTTTCAGTACCATCGGGAAGTTGTAAGTAGGGCACAATGAAAACTAAACCTCTATTAGTCCATGGCCTGGTAACAACTATTTCCTTTACAAGAAAGTTCCTTCGGCCTTATCTCTAGATGCAGTGTGATTTTGTGTTTCTCATAGGGTTATTGGACACTGACTACTATTCTCCCCACATCCCACATCCCTACATGTTGTTGTGTGTGAAATCAATCACATCCTAACAGCAGTCCTGGAAATTACAGAGCAGATTGTGATTTTTCAAATTCCCCTCCAGGTGAAAGTTGTAAGTTTCTCCATCCTCTCCCATGAAGAAGGCTCGTGCTGGTGTAACCTGCATGAAGTGGACTGGGCAGGTTAGATATGAAAGCATCCCGTATCCAGCTGACTATGTTTGAAGTATTGCCACTCTGCCGTGGCAGGAGATGTTTTAAATCAAAGGAACAGAAAGCACCATAGAGGGAACACTCTTTTATTGTTTTTTTTTTTCCTGAAGGTTTGTATTCCTGGTGACCCTGCTTGGAAGCCAAGCTTTTCCCTTCAAAAATTTGATTTCCTTATAGTGAATGAATAGCAGTTCTCATTTGCAGAGAATCAATCATGGAAAATAAGATGGGATTATGGCATAAGATATGTGCAGGATATTATCTTTGCCACAATTATACAGTAGGAAGGAAGCACAAAGGAAAGGAGGAGGAGTTAAAATGAGAGAGCCAGAGAGAACTATCAGAAACAGAGATCCATGAGAGAGAACAAGTGTAAGAGATGCATAAAGTTCCATAGAGAAATAGATAGAGACAAAATAGGGAGAGAAGGGAGATGAGTATCATCTTCAGTTTTAGACTGGAGATTAGCAATAACTAGAAGATAAAAACAAGCATAGTATGGTAAAATGTAAGAATAGCATAGTATAGGGTACATGTTAGAAAATTCTATCCCATCACCAAATTAACCTACTCCCTGTGAGTTGAGAGCAATTTTTGCATTGTTAAATATTGGGGAACAAAAATTTCATAACACATAAAGTTGTATGAAATTCTAATTTCCAAATGAACTATGATTTACTGGTACTTGGCTCCCCTCACTAATGAACTTGTAGAAAGCTGATTTTTCTTACTGTAACCAGGGAGTGAAGACTCATGCCTAGACACTGTGCAGGCTGCCTTCTTTCACCTTGTCCATTGCAGAAGTTTCTTGGACAGTAATTAGAGAAAATAGGAACATTTGAAGGACCAATGGACAATGCAAATGACTAGTATTGTTTTTAAAGCACTAAATTACTTGGCAAATTGATGTTGGTTGAATGCCATTTGTTATTATTTACAACAGAAACGCAAGACATTGAAGAGATTATGTCTAGGTCAGGGTGGATAATGCTTTATTTAATCTTGGAAAGCTTCTACTTGTATAGTGAAGAGAATGGCACCCTTGAAAGTGGATAGTCTTCTGTATTTTCATCTTCTGGGTGGAGAGTAGGCTCAAGATATTCATCTCCTTTTCTACACAAGATGGGTCTGGCTCTCAGAGACATAGGGACCCTTGGCTCTATATCCTGGGTTCTTGCTTGGTGAAGAGAGGACTAGTCCTACGAAGCTGAATATCTGAGATGTGTGTATGTGTTTGTGTGTGTGTGTGTGTGTGTGTGTGTGTGTGTGTGTGTGTGTGTGTGTGTGTGTGTGCTTATGAGCTGGTGAAGTATAAATTTTGGATGTTTCATGGCTCTTCATTTTGTTGTTGCTTGCTTGCCTTTTGCAGTACTGAGAGCCTAGGTCCTGGCATGCTCAGCAGGAATTCCACTGCAGAAATGAACCACTAGACCTCTTTACGCTTCTTTTAAATTTTCTATTTTGAGACAAAATCTCACCAAACTGTCAAATCTGACGCCCAAGATCTGTTTCTCTTGCCTCTACATTGGTTGAGACTACAGGTCTGTGTTACCATGCCTTGTTGGCTTTTGGATTTAAAGTGAGTCAGTTTGAGCTTTTGGTACAGGAATATAATTTAGATCTGAACAGCAGAGGTCCAGATGTCATCTCTATTCACATATTATTGTAAGATGAACCTAAAAACTAATGTGCACTGGAGTGGGGATATTACTTATGTTTTCATATAACAATCTAGTAAAATTATAAAACTACTCTCATTTGCAGTGAAGAAAAATGTACATGTCTTCTTTTACTTAATATGTTTTGACTGATGATTGCAGATACAAGTAGTTGCATGTAATTGGATATCCTGAGTATGTACTACTATAAGGACTTTTTTATTTATCTTTACAGAATCATTTAATTTTAGTACATGAACACACACGTAAAAATGGTTTGTTTTAGTCTATCATTTCCAGTTATTACAAAAGGTTTCCTAATTGCTCATCACTGAATACTCTAAATGTAAATTTTCTACTCCAATAAGACAGACAGAAACAAGCAAACTGAAACAGAAATATACATGGATGTGTGGATGAACTTCTTACTTTTACTCAGAAATTTTATAATGGTTCATAATGTCCTATAATTTACAGTTTTAAAATTGATGAAATTTCCAGCAACATAGAATTAGGAATAGTAATAGATAAAATTTGTTTCAGATATTACTTACTAAAAATGCAAAATGGGCAACAATCTGTCTTCATTTACATTTCTAGGTTTGATAAATATTGAGGCTGCTAAATGTAAAGAGAATTTAGTCCCAAGAATGCTAAACATTAATAAATACAATACTGTGAATGATATAATTTAGGCATCACAAATAATTATAGACACATATAGCTCTAAAATAACTATCAAGTCACTATGTTATGGAAGGTAAACATATAAACTGCCACTGGTAGTTGTAATCTCTAAACTGTGTAAAGATTTGCATCTATATTTAAATATACCAAAATTTATCTTGTTCAAAGAATTGTAAGAAGTTAGTTTCAAACATGGAGCATAAAGTTTTAATCAAAATGTAAACTTGTATATCACTAAATGACAGGGAATAGGTAAAATTGCTTATATATAATATATATGTAATATCTAGTGTATATGTAACATATAGTTTATATGTAATAGCTGGATATGCTTCATTGATATTATAAAACAGAATGTGGAAGAGATGCAGGTAATTCAACTCTAATAGGATAAATCAATGTATTCTGTATTGTACTATGTGAAAAGACAAATACAAAATTGGGTCATACTGGTACTTAATTCATTTTCAATATTGCAATAGAAAAATAAATTTATTCTTTCTAAAAATAGGTGTTTTCAAACCATAGTCCATGGGCCAAATCTGGCCTAGATGCTGTCTAGTAAATAAAGTCTAATTGGCACATAGTTGGGTCTAGCCCTTAATATATTGTGTCTGACTGATTTAACAGTTTACTGAGTAGAGTTGTTGCAATGAAGATCTTATAGCCTACAACCAAAATATATTCATTATCTGAACCTTAACCCAAAAAAAGGCTATTGTTATAAATATCCACCTAGTTCTCTTTTGGGATTAAATGGGAAATACTGAACTTTCTATCTCTATATACATTATCCCCACTGAATCGTCCATTGCACTGTCTTTGGAACACACAAAAACATTAAGGAGATATAAACAGAAAGTAATGTTTTTCCAAAGGTTCAGGGGCATAAAAAAGCAATACTCAAATGGGAAGTAGCAACCTATTATATCTGTGGAAGAATTCTAAGCCTCTTTAGAAATGAGAGGTGAAAGAAAAAGGAGGGAAGGAAGGAGAAAGGGAGGGAGGGAAGGAGGGAAGGATGGAGGGAGGAAGGGAGGGAGGGAGAAGAAAAAACCATAGCCATAGTCTTACTAGCATAGAAAGCAGGATGCTATCAAGTGTGGGAGAAGATACTGACATATAAGCTTCACACTATATGACTAATTGAAGAGTTTCCTTGTCTGATCAATGGGCTGGAAGCAGCTGAACAATATGTCTGTATATTTTATATCTCAGAGATATAAGTTGTCATAAATCAAGTGCAATCTTCAGAGATTGTTAGGGGGAGATCTCTAAATAATTGAAAATTCATAGTTTCAATAATTTATTAGGAGCATTCCTCTTTTCCAGAATTCTTAGTAACTTGAACTAGAAAGTTTGAATTCCTAGCTATGGAGTCCTGGTGGCAGGAATGCCACATCTCCTATATATGCCATTCTGTTTTTCAATAAAATATCATTTACATTTATTCCTCATCATGTACATATTCCCACCAAAATTTCTTTCTACTAAGATAGAACAATTTGTTGAAACTTTTAGTCCTCCTTTATCCTTCTGTGTGAACTGTTATTCAACTTTTCCTACAATCATTCTAAACTTAAAAAAAAATCCTTTGGATGCTAGAGAGATAACTTGGTAGTTAAGAGCACTTGCTGCTCTCTCAGAGGACCCAGGTTTAGTTAGTCTAACACCCAGATGGCAGCTCATAGCCACCAGGAACTCTAGGTCCAAGGGACTGATACCTTCTCTGGCCTCCATGAACAGTGCATGCATATGGTGTACATACAGACACACATGCAAAGAAAACACACATACACATATAATTCTTATGTATTTATATTATGTATATACATACACAAACACACATACACACACCATGTAAGGGGCCGCTTGTTTGTTTCTGCCTGTTCAACCCAGAAATAATCACACAGAAACCATATTATTTGCAATACTGTTTGGCCAATAGCTTAAGTGTATTTCTGGCTAGCCCATATCTTAAATTAACCCATCTCTATTAATCTGTATATTGCCACGAGGCTGTGGATTACCCAGTAAAGTTACGGCGTCTGTTTCTGGCTGGGCTACATGGCTTCACCCTGACTCTGCCTTCTTTCTCCCAGCATTCAGTTTAGTTTTCCCCACATCACTCTGTTCTGCCCTGCTCTGCTATAGGCTCAAAGCAGTTTCTTTCTTAACAAATGGTATTCACAGAATAGAGAGGGGAATCCCACCTCTCTCTCTCTCTCTCTCTTTCTCTTTCTCTCTCTCTCTCTCTCTCTCTCTCTCTCTCTCTCTCTCTCTCTCACACACACACACACACACACACACATTCCAATGGAAACACAGTGTGCTCCACTTTGAGCAGTTTGTTAGCCTTAGGGTCTGTATCTCCTTCCCTTCTGTTAATTCATAATAAACTTACTTGTAACTGCCCAGGCAGAGATGATCACGGTTGACTGACTATTCCTGCCTCCATTTGATTCATAAAGTCCCCCACAGGTACACACATGCTCTTTTGAATAAATAACCTCCATTTCCCATAGATAGAAGTGCTTATTGAACGCAGAGACTCATTGGCACACCTTCCCTAGTTCCAAGGGTAATCTGCCTTTGCTAACCTTTCACTTCCTAATGATCATTTTGTGTGCTGGATGTTGTCCCCAGCAGCTCTCCTGTCATTTCTGCTTGGTGAACTCTGCCTTCTGCCTTTTCCACAGTACACACAGAGGCCTCTAGAGTCATGACAGTTGCTCTTCTTTCATAGCACTTCAGAAATAAGTATTATTGGTTTGACACTGTTGAAACCAAGGACTAACATCTGGACATGAGGAAGAGAGGCATGGAATAGAACTCAGATTTGTCAAGGACTCATACTTCCCCAAATCTAAAGATTCATCTAGAGTGCTGAGGAAGGGTATTAGTGTCAATAGAGTTAGTTCTTCTTGGAGTGTTTGGATACAGACTTAATGGCTTTATTTTTTGTTATCTTTTTAACAAGGGAAATTGGATATATATATATATATATATTGCATCTTTTTTAAAAGATGTGTGTGTAAAAAACACATAGTTTGCATATGTTTTTTTATTCACCTTTAAAATTCATGAGCAGGCAATGCTTTGGGATCGTCTTATTAATTAATATTTTATTGAAAGCAGAATAATTAAGTTAATTGAGAAGAAGCAAAATGACAATTGTGCACAGGTAACAATTTAAGAAATGGTTACAGCTTCACATCTTATTCTATTTCTTTGCCTTCCTATGTTAGCCCTGTCTTATGAGAAGTCATACCCATGTAATTGCAAATGTGACTGGCTTACATTTCTAAGTGGTTCCATGGGGCATTTTCTACTTTTCTGTGTCTCAAAACTTAAGCCTAGCTGACAAGGTTATCATTTTGGAGCTGCTGAAAGGGTGCCATTCATCAGCTGTGATGTAATTTTACATAGTCAGTCCGAGCCATAGCTCTGCATAACAATTCCATTGATATTCTTCTGTCAAATGCTACACGCTTTCAAGTTCAGTCCCTATACATTTATTTCATTGAAGCCAGAGATTACCTGAAAATCATCTTGTCATGTGCTTCTTTCCATCTGATCAGAAGAAGATACAGATGTCATGAGAGGGAGCCCCCGCTGGCTTCATGCATATGGCGAAATGGTAGAGTGTTTGCTAACACCGGAATAATGATTTCTGAATACTCATTTTGGGAGCTTAGTGCCTAGCAGAATTCTGGTTTCACTCTATCTCACTACAGGCCGCAAAGCAAGCAAAATGGTTGAAACGTTTGGTGTCTGTGCCCCAAACTGTGCTTAGCAATTGTTGGTCTCTGAGGCCACTTCGAAGTATCATTTAAATATAAATATTAAAAGACAAGAGTGAAAGAGAACGAGTAGGAGAAGTTTTATGTTTGGTTTTTGTTTTGCTTTGTTTTTCTTAGCATTGCATGATAAGACTTAGGATACGACTTTGGGATCAGGCAGAAGAGAACGTTGAGTTCTTGTCATACTGTTCTCTTGTCATATGAATTGAATGAAGAGTAATGACCCTTTCTGAACTCTCATAAAGGGAAATACTGAGGGGATTCACCCTACACACTCTAACAGTCCTCACAACAGTAATTCTGACATCCATTCATTATGGGTAGCAGATGGCTGTCATCATCATTCCCATTTTGTACAAATGGAAGGGAGAGAAAGTATCAAAGGTTTTCTCCATTAGCAAGTACTAAACCCGATCTTATGTGCATACCTTTGGGATAATCACACTGACTCTGTAGGCTTCATGAAAAAATTAAAAGCAGGTGATTCACAATGAGCAAAATGGGATTTGTTAATTCAGGCCCCCTGTCTGGAGGTGAAAAAAGTTTTTCCTACAGTCCATCAGAATGTTCTCACTTGTTTCCTGCCTGACTTCATGAACCTGTGTGGTGGGCAGAGCATGACAGAAGTTCTGCCAAGATATTGTCCCTAGGTATGGTTCTGCAGCCCTGAATCTTTCAGGTAGGGCAGGCTGCATCCCCAGACAGGGAGTACCCACCAACCATAGTCAGCCTTCAAAATGATGCTTCTAGGTATTAGTGAAGCATTCACCAATGGGAATGGCAAAGACACTTTCTGTTCTGCCTGCTGATCTTCTGGGATCTCCAGAGAACGTACACATAGCACAAACCTCCCCATCAGCCTTCTGTTAGAAACCAAGACTCTTTGTGTAGCTCTATTGATAAAGCAGACAGTATAGGTCTTTCTTGCACTGATTGGTCATCAGAAGATGCACTGAAGTGAATCTAAATTCTTTTCAAATATATCCAGATCAAATAATCACAAGAAGCACTGTTAATATTAAGTCAGGTTCTCCAGGGTGATTAGTCCAAGAAGTAGATATTCTAAGGTTAGCACTCACAAGCTCTTTATTTCTAGTAGTTTCTTTTTGCAAAACCTAAGTTTGGAAAATGAATAGAAACAAGTAAAGTCAGACGGTTTTCCTTTGGTATCATGAAAAGGACAGATATACCCAGTCTTTGCAGAGTTTGAAATAAAGGAGATAAAAAAAAGGTATAAAATAAGTTAAGAAAAGTTGCAACAATTATGCAAATAAATGGAGAATAAACATGGATTTAAATAAGGAGGATGCATTTAGATTGCTAAGGAAGTGGCTGGAATCATAATAAGATGTCATATATTGTGTGGTTGGGCAGTTAAATTATGTCTTCACAGATCTGGAGGCAAGAAATATGATAACAAGGTGACAGGAAACTTGGTTCCTCCAGAGATCACTCTCCTTTGTACATGACAGTCTTGCTGTCCCCACATGTCCTTCCTGTGTATGTGCATTGATCATTTCTTCGAAGGTCTTCTGAACATCATCTTTTAATTCAGTTGACTCTTTAATGACCACATCTGCAAATACTGTCATATTTTGAAGGAACAGGTAATTAGACATACAGCAGATGGAAGGTGCGGGGCTGGTGGGGATTCAGCCCATCCCAGAAAGCACCAACAGTGAAGTCTGGAAGGGTTACCTAACAGACTTAAAATGAACCTGTGATAGAATCATATGGGAATAAACTATAACAACTTGGGCTATACTTTGGAGGGTGTGGGGAACAAGGAGCTGATACCATATAGATTCCCAGGCAATTTATATATAGATGCACACTAGGAGATTCAGCTATAATCAGAAGGACATATCATGGGGTGGTGCTGGGGTTGCACAGAAAATGTTGGGAAAACTCTGACTATGAGAAGTTCTCCACTTTTATGTTAAACATTGTATGTCTTTCAGTTATATCTATTATACCCCATTGGAAATTAAAATTGAGATCTTTTAACTATATTAACCATTTTATGTTGCTATAGATGGCAAAAAGCTAAGGCTAAAATAAACATCCATGTTTTCTAAAACAAGAGTGCCTTTGTTTTGATATTGCAGTTCTCTTCTGTACCCACTTGTTATATGAAATGGAATTTCTGGTTCTGTGTTGAATCTATGATAAAAATCACTTTTCTTGAAGCCTCTAGAAAATCCCACAGTCTTCTCATGGAAGCATGAGTGTGAAAGGCCAATGGCATCTTAGTAACATTATGAAAATAGTTTTGACTTCACAAGTGCATAAAAAGCTGAATGCACTTTATGAATCAGGATGGATCAGAAGATTTTTTTTCTTAGCTGACTTATGTAAGAGAATACATCCTAACTGGAATGCCTATGACCTTTTTAAGGACAACATGCTCATATTCACCACAATACAGCTGTGAATTTTTGTGACATCAGTCAGGGCATTGTTTTTATATCTTTGCTCTTTATATATCAATATAATTGCCTTTGTTTTAGATGCTTGGGTTTGTCTACTTTGTATAACTTCTGGGTTTTTTAATTTTTATTAAACATAGATTCTTTTTTCCTACAGTCTAATCTTAATACACTTCCCTCTCCCTTTATTACTCCTACTTCCTCTCCACCTCCCCTTCAGTCTAGATCCATTCCCTTTCTAGTTCTGATTAGAAAACAACAGGTTTCTATGAGATAACAACAAAAATAACAAAGTAAAATATAATACATAAAATGAAAACCATCATTCTGAAGTTGGATAGGATAAGTCATCAGAAAAACCAAACAGACCCTCGTGAAGACACAAGAATCAGAGACCCATCGGGAGTCCCATAGAAGAACTAAATTGAAAGCTACAGCATATATGCAGAGGACTCGGTGCAGACATGCATGGGCCCTGTGATAAATTTAGTTTTTTTCCTTACACTCTTATTATTAATTTTGTTTTTTTTCTTTCCTGCTCTTTGACAGTTTAATACTTGTATTTAATAAATTAGGTCCTCATTTCTCTATTTCCTTTCCTTATGGTACCCAGAAGCTTTTCTCCCTGCCCTACTTTCTCATGGGTTTCTTCATGTGTGACCCACTGGGTGTAAACAGGGTGGCCTGCATGGGCATGGGTGAGAGATGTTTATTGGAGCATGGGCAGTGGCTATGTACCATTAACTGTCAGTTGTCCCCAAGTGAAAGGTGGAGACTTAGGAGCCCTTCCTCCTTCCAGGATGTAATGCTAATCAGTTAGTCTTGTGCTGTCCTGTGAAAGTAACCACAGCTCCACTGAGTCCATGCTGTGTCATGTCCAGAAGACACATTTCAGAGCAGGCCTCTCCAACTTCAGGTTCTTAGATTACTTTTGTTTTCTCTTCCATCATGTTCCCTGAGCTTTGGGGATGGGGAGGAGGATGTGATACAGATATCTTAATTGGGGACACACAGCTTCAAGTTTTTCATTTATTCTGTCGTTTTGTTTCTCATCATTGCTTTTAGTGAAGCAATCTAGCATAATGAATTATACTAGGAGCACACAGGCTTTTTCTACAGAGGGCCATGAGATAAATCTTTTAAGTTTTGCTGCCACTGTGGTCTCACTTATTAACCGTGACACAATAAAAACTGTCACATGTCCACAAATGGATACGAATATACTCCAGTGGAGCTTTATCTGCAAAAACTGAAATTTAATATAATTTTCATGTGGTATACAGTGTTCTTTTTGACCAATGCTTTAGACATTTAAAAATGTGAACATTCTTCGTATTAAGCAGCACCAAAACAGACAGTGAGGAAGAGTGACTCTTGTGACAGATGCCTGATGCAAGGTCAAAGGTGTGGGAGTTGCAGTTAGATGAGAACTCAGTAGTCACATATAGGTTTACCCTTGCAGCCTCTCTTGATCTATATACAAAGTAGAAACAGCAGTGATAGCTTCATGAAGGTGCCCGAGTTTGACACACACAACCAACATGGCAAACAACTAAGTGGCCTCTTACTGTCCAGCACTTCCACTGGTGGCTAGTGCTTTTATTAACAAATGGAACATTCTAGGTTAATCTTGCCATGAGTTTACTTTCTCATTGTCTACTGAAAAAAATTCAGTTCAATGTAGAAAAAAACCCATCAAAATGAACGTACATTTAAGCAAAGCATCTTTTTCTCTAGGTCTCATTACTTTATCTTTGCTAGAGAGTTGTGTGAGTGGTGCGGGGAGGGCGTCTACTGAAAATTCTGAAGACTCTGAATCCGGAAATGCTAATTGGTTTGCTTGTGTCCTTATTTCCCCATTGAAAAATGAGAGTGAAGCAATATGGCCATTCCCCCGGGAAGTATAGGAATTTAAAATTATCCCCAGAGAAGGAAGGTTCAACACTTCAGGTCATTTTAATTAGCCAACAAATAAAAGGTCCCATGAGACCATGGGGGATGATTGACTCCTCTTCCACTTGGAATTGCTTACTCATGCTGGTGGCAAATTTCCACGTTTTAAAAATTAAATTTCATGTTTGGGTGAGTGGAATATAACATTTATTTTGTTTTTTTCACAGCATTCCATTTATATCTTGAATTTAAACAGAGTCCTGGAATGAATAGATTAAACTTATATAGTACTTAAGACCCAATTAAAACAGAGATCCTGTCAGGCCAATGTAATTAAATGAGAATGTACAGTTTGGGTACCCATGAGAAGCTTCTGTCATTCAATAGCTTGTTTCCTGCTATCCATTCATCACATCTTGGTTTAAGGTTAAGGTCCTTTCAATTCCCCACTAACTTGCAATACAATTGCACCTCTGTGCTCTTTAGAAGTCTTGGCCAGAGATATGTCTATGGGGTTACACAGTATCAGCCAGAGCCCTTTAAATAAAATCATATTATGGTAAACAACTTTGATACTAACTGGGAATATGCAAAGATTTCTACCAGGCAGTAGTGATGTAATATTAAACATAATAAGGAGATCATATTCTATGAAGGTAGCTAAAAAGAAAATGGGAAACACATGGGTTAAAATTTATGCTGACAACAACTAGAGGAAAATGATTTGGGAACCAACTAGGTAAGATGCTTTGGGTAGCATCAACCATTCTGAGCAACTGGCATCTGAACTTGTAAAGGGTACCACAGCTAGCCAAGTGAAGGTAAAGATGATGGTGGTGAACATGATATAACTGACCACATAGTTAAAGCCGCTATAGACATTATTTACATGATCCTCAACGTCACCACATAAAGGAGGTAGTGTTAATCGGTTTATAAAACAGGAGTCTCAGACACATAGCACTTTGGTCGTTTGGTGAACATGAGAGTTTATGGGTATCGCACCAACAATTTGCAGCTGAAATTTAGATTTTAGGACACTGTACTGCTTCTTAAAAAGAACCATCCACACAGACTGGGTACAAAATGCAGTGTCTTTTTTGAGGTCAGTTTTACATCTTCACAGTCAGCAGCTTCCATGAACTAGAAACCACTGAAGCAAATCCAAAAACAAAAGGAGGCAATGAGTTGATGCACTCCATTCAGTAGGCTTGCAAAAATATTTAAAAGATGTATTTATGAAAATATGAAGGCATGATATTATTCAGCATTAGCTTTAGGGAAAAAGGTGATTTGGCTAACTATTTCTAAATCCATTGATTAGTTTCAATCTAAACTTCAGCACTACGGGGTATGTGAAAAAAGATGCACTATATCACTTTATTTCGCCATGTAGTGTTTGCTTCTAAAACAGCTTTGTTCACTTACTAGATGAAACATGCTACACCTTTCTTCCTTCACCTTGTACCCTAGGTAATAACCACCTAGTTTTTGTCAACACAGAAACAAAAGATAACTCCAAACTTATATTTTCGCTGGAGATTTGATTTTATTCCTACACATCCAAGACACTGTTTTGACATGTCTTCAGTGGCATTGGGAGGAATATAGGAGCTATATAATTCTGTGGCCATGGTTGCCCACTGACTTAATAATACCAACCACAGTAGAATTCAATGAAGAAGGAGGGAAATGAATTCATTCAAGTGACTATTTTTAAAACAGCAGTTAATGATGAAAATAATACATTTTAATTTACAAATGTTTATAAACCATCTATTAACTGTGGGAATTCTTACACTGAGGAAAAAAAATGAGTTGTGGATTAAAGACATGGGCTGAGTTTTCATTTATCTGCCAAGAAATGTCATATCTTCAAGTCAGATTGGCTCATTACATAACATCAAATAATGGAGAGCAATTTCAGTAATTCCTCCTTTCCTATATCTCATCACTCTGGAATATATATTATTCATTTATCCCAGTATTATTGGAATAAAAATGTACAAGATACTCAACCTGAATATTCCTCTGAGTTTAAGATATTCTGTAGTGTGTCCTGTGGAGGATGAATGAATGCTATAGTAATAATGGTGGTGACACTGATGCTTCCCATCTTTAGAGTGTTCTTACTGTGTGCCCAGTGCCACAGGAAGCAATTCCTTTGCACTGTAATTAATCTTTGAAAAATGGCTTTGAGATACTTGTTACTATAGATGCGGGAGGAGAAGCTACAAGAGTAGTTTGCCCACAGAGCTAATAAGTGGTAAGTCAAGATTTCAGCAGGTTGGTCAGACTCCAAAAACATGCTTGCTACATTTTGTTGGCATTTCCCCGAGTGTTCAGCTGGTTTTTATTCAAAATGATGAGCTAAAAGTTTAAAAGGTCAAGTCAGTTTGGGAACAGTGGGTCAAAATGAGTTAAAAAGGTTTATTAACTGAAGGACTTTCCAAGCCTTTGATATGATAATATTGAAAGTCAACTCCAAGAAAATAACGGCATGAATTTTAACCGTCTATATGTAATTATATTCAGAATTATATAACAAATCCCTACATTGGCAAGTGTGAACACACACACACACACACACACACACACACACATACCACTAGACATGGGGGAATGAAAATACATTTTGAAAGGCCTGTCTCACCCAATATTTAATATATTTTTAAAAGATGAGTATATAAAAATATTTGGGACAGAAAGAATGAAAAAGACTTAATAGGAGATTAAACACTTGAATGCCCCATGAGAACATACAAAAATTTAAAAGGAAAATGGGTGGAGAAAAGATAGTATGAAATGGACAATCTATTTTGTTTTGGTTTTGGTGTTTTTTAAATTTTGATGAATAAAATGGCATAATTAAATAAAGATAAATGACATGAATAGAAAACTCTCCAAAAGGCATTGTTGTCCCAGAAGACAAGGATGGAGAGGCCCAGCCATCTAAGGTTGGAACAGAGAGACTGAGGAAGGGTTTATCCCTCAGGATTTACAAGGAAGGATTTTGTGAAAGCAGCTGAGGTCAGAACAAAATGGAGGAGAAGAAAACAGCCATCAGCTCTTCCAATAAAAGAATTGTCAGTGAACCTTGAGAGAGAAGACTCTCTTGAGCAGTGATAACTGAAACCCTATTTGATGGAGGTTAAGAAAAGTATAGGTAAAGATAGTAGAATATAATTATTTTATTGGCCTATAACTGTAAAGAAAGTTGCAGTGACAGAGGCAGCTTCATGGAAAGGAAAAATCTGAATAGATTTGAAGGTAGAAAGCGGGAACATGGTTAAGTGATGAAGATAAATTGAAGGATAATTAAGAACCAATATTCCAAAGAGATTATAAGACTTGAAAATCAAAGATATGAGTGGATCTTACTGAACTTGAGGGAAGTGGACCTCTACTGATATCCGAAGAAATATGAGAAGAGAGCAAAAATGGGGAATTCTTAAAAACATAAGGTGCAAAGGCAAAAAGTAAAAGGATTTCTTTCTTATGATTACTTGATCCATCCAAAAAAGCAGGAAAAAAAATACATTCCCTACAACTTTGTAGATGATTAAAAGATAATGGAAAGGTCTAAAAACACTTCTGAACACATTATTTGGGCTAACAGCTAATTTATCCACGCTTTGTAACACTGTTTTGTTTCGACCGTTTGAGCTTTCATGTGTATTTTAAATTTCAACTTTTCTTGTAGTTTGACATAAGTAGAGTCCATCTTAGGTTGAGTACCCTGAGCTTTGAGGGTATGAATATTGTCTGCATTCTTTCCCATGAGGATAAAATAATGACCAAGTGCGAAAAGAAACCAGGAAGTAAACCTGGAAAGACCAATGAAACATATTAGTAATATTTGCAAACAAAGAATCAATAGAGTAGGTGAATTTAAAGAGGTTGGCTCAAGACAGCTAAACATGTGTGAGGAAAGGGGGTAAATTTAGAAATAGACTATGAAATAGATTCCAGAAAATGTCCTTGGCACCTATATCTCCTGGACCGGTGATATCAGTGTCTGTGGTCCTGAAATGTGAGTGAACTTCCAGAAACAGTGACTGTCTCCATTTCCATTGTAGATAGTGTCCATCCTTGGACCGCAAAGATGGAGATGACAATGCCATGTAAAATAAGAACAGCACATGGAAGGAAAGAAAATTGAAAATGTGCCAGTATTGGGATTCTATTTGGTTCTATGAAAACACCACAAAGTTAGTACATGGAGCAGTAGGTTTTCCTACCAAAGAACAGTGTTAAAGGAAGGCTCACATAATCTTGCGGTTCTTCGGGAACTCTCATATGACACCAATGTGAGATATATCTTCCTATATAAAGGCATATGTGCAAGGTGCTTAGTATAGTGTTTTGGTTTTGGGTTTTTGTTTGTTTGTGTGTTGTGGATTTTTTGTTTATTTTGTATTGCACCCACATGGTAAATCATGACATTGTTTTTATCTTCTTTCTCATTCAAGGCAATAGTGATTCCAGAAAAAAAGAATCTAACCCAGATCTAACTTATCCAAAGGATGTGAACATACACAATACACCTCCACTGAAGTTAGATACTACTGTCTCAAATGGAATACTATGTGCTATTGTTTTAAATCTTTCAAAATAAAGAACAGGAAAATGGGAGAGAAGATGCTAGCATTTATGGAGGCACCATTTAGGCTCAATTTCTTCAAGACATTTATTGAACACCTACATGACACCAGGGTTCATTGTAAGAGAAAAGAAGATTGAACAAGGCAGGCAAATTTCAGACTTTTAAGGAATCTACATTCTAACTGTCTTCTATATGTTTTTGTAAGTTATTATCATTATTATTATTATTATTATTGAGAGGAATATAGGAAATTGGATACATAGCCAAGCAAGTCATATAATTTCTGATTTGAGGTTAAAGAGTCTGTGTAGTAAGTGGAAAAACATCACACAGTGTTATCAATAGTATTCTCTTCAGAACCTCTAGAAACTGTGAATATGATATCCTTTATAACACAAGGACTGTAAATATATTAGAAGTAAGGCCCTTTGGTTGAAGATATCATCCTGGGTTATCTGAAGCATTCAATGTCATCATGTGTTTTCTAACAATGAAAGAAGAGGCAGAGAGTGGACTTGGTGTAAGTAGTGTGAGAAAGACCCCACTGTCTTTGAAGATAGGGACCATGCCAAGGAGCACAGACAGCTGCCAGGAACTACATTTTATCATGTCCTATTAATTCTATGAGCTGATGGAGCCTTTAAGACATATTAAACTTTAGACCTCTTGACACCTAAGCTAGATGTATAGATGCTAATTTAAGCTATTAATTTTATGCTAATTTGATATATGAGCAATAGACAAAGATATAGGAAGTAAGAGAAGACACAGAACACATTCCTGACAAACTTAGTGACAAACACACTTCCCAAAGACCAACTTAGCTCGACCATACCTTCTCATCTTAAAACCACAAGGAAGCATTCTGTGGTAAATAACAAAGGAACCTTAGCTAGATAATTCAGAACAGAGGGTGTTAATGGTAAGAACACAGAATATTTTCTGATTCTGAAAAGGAACAATGGAGTCAAATTCTTAAAATAATTCTGGATCCAACATGAGGAACAATTGTGAATACATTATCTGATGTTCACTTTCTTCTCTGAAACTGTCTTCAGAATAGTTCTGTTATTGTCTTCATGTCTTCAGTCTATAGGGTTGGGTTAGTATTGACAGAATTGCAAGACCAACCACCCAAATGTAATACCAACTCTTTTCTTGTCTAGACTCATCTCTTCCTGCTTCACTTGAAGAAATAAGTTCTCATTGTTCCAGCTTAGGTCAAGTGTCTTGTTTTGTACTTATACAGCCAAAAACTCTGCATTATAAAAAAGGTCTGCTCAAAAAAGGGAAGATTCTTATAAGCTGTCCATCAAGCAAAAATATATTTATTTTTGCTATCTCTGTTTTACAACTAGGATGATGATTTTAATCCCATCTAGTTCATATAGTTTAGAATTTGCATGAACAAAGAACTCTGTGAGGCGATGTGAAAGATACACAGATGAACATTCATTAAAAATTTTGATTGTATGCCTAGAGTTCTTGCCATAAAACATTATCATAGTTGGGGTTTATATGTAATAAAATACTATGACTCTGAACAACTTGGGAAGGAAATGGTTTATTTCAGTTCATGACTCTCAGGTCACACTCCATTGCCGAGGGAAGTCAGGGTAGGAACTCCTACATGGTGAGAACGTGGAGGCAGGAGCTGATGCAGAGGCAATGGAGGAGTGCTGCTTAGTGGCTTGTTCCCCCTGGCTTGCTCATCCTGCTTTCTTCTAGCACCCCAAGACCACCAGTATCTGAACGGCACCACCCACAATGGGCTGGGCCCTCCAACATCAATCAGTAATTAATAAACACACTATAGAGTTGCCTACAGGAAAATTGTATAAAGGCTTTTCCCCCTAAATTGAGAGTTCTTTTCCCCCAAATAACTCTAAGCTTGTCAAGTTGGCACAAAAACTATCCAGGGCAGACATAGAAAACAGTAGGCTTAATGTATGAAAGAAAAGATTTTAAAATATTATGAGACATGGGACGAATAGAAGAAAGTGTGTGCAAAGAGATGTGCACACAGCCAATGGAGCAGAGTCCTGTTTAGTAGGCTGGGTTGAGGTGGGACTAAAGAAACGTCCTAGAGGAAGCAATTAGAAATTTCAGGCAAACAAAAGAGAAAGAAAGAAACCATCTAAACATTTAGAGCCATGAAAATAATCAGCAAGAACCGGATCCAGCCTGCAGTTCAGGTGACAGGGCCTGTAAGAAGAGAAAACCCCAGCAATTCAAGGCTCCCATCCCAGCACTGAAGTGCAGTTGGGTAATAAATAATGATTATAAGGCTTGAACGCATCAGTAGGCACAAAACAGCATACTTTGAGAGTTTGGCTGGTAAGCTTGGGGATACAAGGTCAAGTTCAAATTGGATTTAGAAGACTAGAAATGTTCCTAGGATAAACTGGCTTTTAAACATTTTCATAAATAGTCAAAGGTTGACAGTTCCAACAAAACAGAACTTGAAATTAATTAAAATGCTCCTCTTTGGTTTCAAAGCACACAAACGTTTATGCAAGCGTTACCACCCTCTGCAGTACCAGAGTTCTGGCATCACACGTGCTCCCCGAGGTGAAGCAGTCTCCATGAAACTGACTCTGTAATGATCTCTATCATCTTCCCTTTTTTGTTCTTTCCTCCTTCTTCTTTTGGTTTTCTTTATTTGAAGAATTGTCTGGCTTCTTTAGTGAAGATAGCTGAACTATGCTAGGCAAAATATGGGCAAGCATATTGAATACCGAGTGGCAGTGAAGACCCCAGAGGGACATCATTTCCATCACAAAGTGCTGCCTTCTTGCGGAATCTTTGAAGTAGGCCACTGGCTTGCACATTCCTTTTGCTTTGTTTCTTTTTTAAAATTAATCATTTGACCATGTTCGGGCTTCAGATGTTTACTGGGTGATTATAAACTCCATGAAGGCCCAAAGGAAAGCGCCTGGGACACCATATTCATCCTCATCATCTCTTTAGATTTTATTTTGATGCATCATCAATGGGAATGTTTAATTCCGACTACTCTCAAGTGTTGCAGCAATCTTACAGAGTAGATTATCAAAGTTCTATGTTCTTTGATAAGGGTAATTAAACGTGCCAAGTTTGTTTGTGGGGCCCTAAGTGCTCATTCATTCCTCCGGCAGCTCCGATAGTGTATTTGGTTTACTACTTCTTATGTTTTAATTTTATGGTGCTACAGAAACTTACTCCCTTTCAATCCCTTATAAATCTTGTACTAAAGGTAGAGAAAAGGAACCTGATCAGTAGTAGGCTAGAGACATTCTTCTTTGTTTTATTTATTTTCCTCCTAAACGGAAGCCTTTATCAACTAGAAATCAAATATTAATTATATCAGTTCTTTGACATAATCCCACACTTCTTATGCAGGCAAAAACACCATTGATTTTTATAAACCAGTAGCAAGTTTGATATTTTTTTCTGACACTGAAAGTTTTGTTTGGAGAAAAGGGAATGAAAGCCAGTTCAAAATAATCTATCTTTCTACATAAGTATTTCCGTGGCACTTATCACAGCGGTCCCCGGGCACTCAGAAGCACTATTAAGCTAAAACACATACACCAGAGGGAAAGGGGGGAAAAGATAGAAGCTAAGAAAACAGAAAGTTTAAAACATCAACAGAAAAGGAGGGGGGGAGTGTCCGTTTCTCAGGGACAAACAAAAATTTTAATGAAATCCTTGGGAGTAATAATATATACATATGCTTTTCTCTTATCAATTGCTTTATTTGAAGGCTTGTAGAGGACTATTCTGGGTTTTGATTTCAGAATAAAATACTCCTGAGACTTGCTGTGAAACACTAAGTTTGTAGCATTCTGGATGGAAGAACAGAGAAAGAAAACACATACGTGCACACACACACACACACATTTTAACCAAAGGGTGTTTAGAATTCTCTAGTAAAGCAGAGCCCCTATTTTGGAGGGGATATTTAAAAATGAAGTTAAAATTGAATTTAGATTGTCCAGGTTAACCCTAACTTAGCTTATCTACAAGGAGATACACATAGGCAACAGACTGTTAGTGGTGAGCTAAGTCATCAATCAGATGCTAAACTGACTTTATAAGTTTGGTATCTTTTATCCATTTCTATGAAATTAAAATAAACTATAATATGAAATCCCTATGTTAATCAGGAGGGTAGAACAATTTATAGTATCAAAGGCTATTTATTCTATTATCTTGTCATATGAGAGGAAAATTGCTCAATAATTGCCCGATTTTATATAAAATATAATCTGTTGTACAATTATTATATGTGAAAATTCAAATGTGAAAATGAGCCAATTTCCCTTAGCACGTGTAATTTACAGAATTATATTATAACTCAGCTCGACATATTGAGAACAGGCACGTTAATGGGAAAGGAATAAATATCTAATTTACAGGGTAGTAACCACCATAAAGTTTTATTTGTACGATGAAGTAATTTCTGTGTGAGAATATTTCCTGCTTCATTTCATGGTGGGTAACCTGCTGAATCTTACGATTTCCCTCCCATTTTAACAAAAAAATAATTCAGGTTTTATGTGACCTTGTTATATCATCAGACACACTCCTGATAGAAATTATACTGCAACGAATAAAGCCATAGTCACCCCAGATTTACGTACAAGTTGGCAAATTAAAAGTATTTTAATAAGGCCGGCAGCGATAGTTGAGGAATAAGATTTAAACTGAGCTTCTGTGCCAACGAGTGCATTAAGCTTATTCAAAAATAGTGTATGTAAAAAGGCACACAACTGACATGAGCTGATTATGATAATGTCTCAGTGCAAATTTTTGAAAATCAGGTACTATAAAAATATACCATTAACTTTATGTTAATAAAATATTTTGCTTGATGCCTTTTAAATTATTCATTTGAAGTAGTCTAAAAATATAAAAGAACTCTTATTATCATTCAATTTACATGATTACTTTTAAGTTCACTTTTTTGGTTTAACATAAACAGAGTGTAAAATTCACATCAAGCTTTTGGTATTTAAAATGTGCAATTTTATGCAAAAGTTGAATGCTGTGTTACATTTTTAAGGTTGTCATTAGTATAAATATAATTTTGACTTCTGATTTGAAACAATTTAACCCTTAGGAGAAATTATCATGTTTCCCAGGTTGGCTCATTATTGCTGTGTTGATTATAGATGGAAACCTTTGTAAAAACACTTTTTAAGGAATCTAAGCACTGACTTGCAGCCCCAGGGGTTTCCACAGATGCATGTGAAGAAATGATAAAAATTACCAAGAAAAGAGACTCCTCCTTGCCCCTTCCTCAAGAGCTCAGCTTTGATTTTAATTATTAATCAACCACTGTGTGCCAAGGAATGCATGGGGCTCTTTATGGGTTTACCCAAAGGGCACATCCCTGGCAGACTCTCTTTGCTAAATATCAAATCAAATCAAAGCATGAATTAACAGCCTTCTGTCAACAATGTTGGACACAATGGAACCAGGAAAGTAGGTATACATAGTCCAAAGAAGGAAAGGTATCAACAGAAAGGAAAATAGATCAAGAGCCCTAGATATAGTGAGGCTTGAATTGAGCTGAGGGGATGCTATTTAGATTTATTTTGTTGCCTTTTCATATTTATTTTTATTTTCTATTTATGAGTCTTTGGGCTACATGTATATATGCTCACCACATGTGTGCCTGGTACACACTGAGTCCAAAAGAGGGTTCAGATCTCTTGGAACTGTATTAATAGATGGTTATGAGCCACCATGTAGGTCCTTTGCAAGACCAGTAAGTACTTATTGTTGCAGGCTGATCGGAGGTTGCAGTCTGTCATGGCCTGGCAGCTTTTTCCAAAAGTTCAGCACATGGAGACTCCCTCCCTCCCCAGCAAAACTTCCTGCTCTCTACCTGCCCTTATCTGTAGAATGTCCCTGGGCCCAGAGGGCTGACCTTATCTGAAAGCTGTTTTTAAGCTAAATGCCTTTATCTTTAGCTTGGCACTTGGCACAGATTTCTGCTAGAAGACTTGTGCTGGGAGCTCTACTATGGGACCCTGCTGCCACATATGATGCCTTATGATAGTAGGGTGCCATTTAATGCAAATTAGGGATTGTCCCCAGGCTCCCTAATTCTGCATTTTCCTTATATGCTGGAGTAAGTTGAGCTGAGTCACTGGAGTCCGTCTCCCAGAGGGCTGTCTCTGTTGTGCCCACAGCCTTCTTAACCTTCTTCCCTTCTTAACCTTCTTCTGCTCCCTCCACTCTCATGAACCAACGCAGCCAATGACTCTGAGGAGGAAGCAGAGCCACACTCATAACCACTAAACCATCTCTCAAATCCACCAGTCCCACAATACTGATATTTAAAGAAGAAAAAAAAATGCTGATCTCAAAAGGAGAGATGTGAACGAATGGCCAGAGTCCCTTCCTTCGGATTATCAGCAGTATACAAAGCCTAGTCCCTGAAATATAGTGGGACATTTATACTACAACATGTATAGAAAACCAGTTCTGTAAAGGAGTCCTTCAAGCTTCATATAATTCCAAAATATACAGAAAAAATAATCTCCAAATGCCAGACATGGGATCTGAAAGGATGTTTCTACAACTATGCCTGTGGAGGAGAAGGGGGAAGGATGACGTGGGGACTGGAGCTCCATGCGTTGAGATAATGGGCCTGATATGTTAGACCCCATGTGTCCAGGTTGTGCTTGCTTTACCCCGGGCTATTTAAGAACATGAGTGTGTGTTATATTTTACTACGGAGAATCCAGTTTTCTGAAGTGATATTTCATGTTTCTGACTTTTACATGGCTTAGTCAAACTTCATCTCCCCTGAACAGCACCAGTTTGGCATGAATGGACAAAACAAGTGAGGTTTCCAGGAACTTGCCATTGTCTGTGCTTATCCCAGTCTATCCTAGAAGACATTGCTAGAGCCCTTAAGCAAATTCCAAGTTTGTCCCTCATCCTCCCACCCAATTGAAACTCTCTCGGTGGCATCCTTAAGTGAGAATCATCTGAAGTCAGTATAGATAGTTAAAGAAAAGGAGAGGGCTATTATGTGAGCGCTGTTCATGCAGACACAGGCCTTTGAGAACTCTAAAGGTACATGCTACAGTATTTCAATAGACTTCTCCACAAAGACAAAGAATGTTAGTTCCTTCATCTCTTTCTCTTAAGATATCTATGACATGCATTTAATTCCAGCACTTGGGAGGCAGAAGCAGGCAGATCTCTGTGAGATCAAGGCCAGTCCGGTCTACAAAATGAGCTTCAGGACAACTAGAGATCAGGGCTACACAGTAGCTACACAGGCTACCCTGTCTCAAAAAAAAAAAAAGGAAAGAAAGAAAGAAAGGAAAGAAGGAAGGAAGAAAGGAAGGAAGAAAGAAAAGAAAAGAAAAAAGAAAGAAAAAATGAAAGATAGCTTGAATTTCCAAAGTGTCTTGTCTTCCAGTTTCTTGATTGATCTTCAGGGTATTATTTTCAGGTCTATTTTCATTTTCTTCCCATAAAATGTATTCATTGATTCTACCATGTAGTAATCCAGTGCTGTACTCCACCTCCCTCCTTCATTCTCTCTAACACACACACACACACACACACACACACACACACACACACACGCACGCACGCACGCACGCACGCACACACACACACACACACCCCTTTAATTTAAAATCTAGGCTCCACATGTGAGAGAGCAAACATAGCATTTGTCTGAGTCTAGCATAATACTGCAGCCTAAAATTTCCTTTATCAGTAACTGTTGAGTTAATCTTGTAGCTAACTGAGACTTCTGGAGGTTTTAGCTTTTCCTAATTATCTACTGTTCCTCCAAGTCTCCTTGACACTGTTTTTATATAACTGATATTTGACCATCAACACAAACCTTGTGAGAGCAAAATTCCATCATCTAGATGTTGGTCAACTGGTCTAATATGGCAAGGTCATGTTTGTGTCATTGTTAAGGAACTTGGCATTAAAAAATATTGAGGATTAAGTACACTCTTGTATCTACTGAAAGTATCATAAATATCAACTCAATGAAATCAATAAATCACTAAAGCAAAAGAGTATATATCAAAAAACACCCAGAGTATATATCAAAGTGTTTGCCTAGTTGACATAATGAGCCGTGAGCAAAATCTTCCCACATGTAACTATATGTTTTAAACATCCACTGATGTTTAGCATTCTATTTTTTTTCTCCTTCTGGCAATATATAGTTCCATGAGAATAGTGTGTGTTGTAATGTCACTCCATATGATTTAGAGCATACACTCTACCACTGGTTCCGAGCCAAATAACCAAATGTGATCAACAGGAATATGAACTTCCACTGGCTACATGACTGGACACATACTTTAACACAGCTTAGTGAGATTAAAGTCAAGACTTTGGTTTGTTAGCAAGACTGGCTGAATCGGAAGCTGGAGAAAGAGAATGAACAGCACAGAGAGGTATCATGTGAGGAGGTTCTGGGTAAGCACACTAATCCTGGGGGCAAGAATGGAACCACAACATAAAGAAAGAGGATGTCCCCTGCATACCGTCAGTCTATTCTGGAGTCAGAGCCAGGCCTAGCCTGTAACACATAATAGCAGTTCTTGTGCCTCAGCCAATTGGCACTAGTCTTACGCCCTCTGCCAAAAGAATCCCGATGGATGCACCACAATATTATGTAGTCCACATTTTCCTTTTGGGGACCAGAATATCATGAGCGTCTTTGTCATCTGTTTTATTGAAATCCAGATTCAGCATCTCTGCAGTGCTACACCGCTCAATCAACCTCGTGGTACTTTTTTTTGTCAAAGGATATTAGATTTATTTGTCATGATTTGTTTGTTGTATATTTATGTAGGTTGACAATGATCGTCCCTTTTCTAAAGCCATCTGCATTAATAATCTACTGTTAGAACTAGTTTAGAAGATAAATTCCACAGCAATCTGTGTCATTCGCCCTAAGATAATGCGTGGGTTTTCTTTTTCTTTATTCTGACCGTTTGGATATTTTCATTTTTTTTCTGTTTTTAAGCGTTGTTGTTTATTATTGTATGTGTATATGGATGATGTGGGGGCCAAACCTTTGCCATCATGGTTATGTAGACGTAGGAACTTTGTGTAGTCATTTCTGCTCTTTCCCTCTTACTTCACTTCTGGAAATTGAACTCAGGTTAGTAGGTTTGAATGTCAAGTTGCTTTACCTGCTGAAGCCTTTTGCTAGCCCCCTCTGGCTTAATTATTTGGATTTAGATTTTGGATGTCTCTTTAATTTTTTATTGATTTTATACAGCTATATATTTTTTCTCTGCTCCCCTGCCTATTTCATCTCTCCCCTTCAACCCTCTGCCATGGTCCCCATGCTCCCAATTTACTCAGAAGATCATGTCTTTTACTACTTCCCGTGTAGATTAGATTCATGGACGTCTCTTTTGAATATGAAAGAATATATATTTACGTTCTAAGGTTGCCTCCTTTATTACTATTTGATTAAAAACTACATGAAGAAAAAAAGGTGTGGATCAACTATAAATTGACTGATTGACAGAATTTCTTGTATTTGAAAAGTAGTCTTATCTATGTAGAAGAAATAGTACTCATTCTGTCTCTGAATCTCATTCTATCAGGCATCAGGGAGAAAGAAGGAGTCCAGACGAAGTCCTGTGACAGGTATTTGCTTTCCCGTGCCTATCATTTTTTTATTCCTGGCCCTTTTAAATAAATGCAAGACGCTACTGTCCCAATCTTCTCACCCCCCCCAATCAACCACTATGGAGGCTGCTCTTTTGACACTGCTCAGTGTGAATCTAAAAATGAAAAGATGACCTGATGTGGAAGAACGTTTAGACTCTTCTGCCCTCAGAAGAGCTGAGGCATGAGCTGACACCAGAAAAAGTTCACTGAGAACCAGAAAGTGAAGTTGGGCATTGGGGCATATCCCTTGGCTTTCTCTAGCACAGAAAGAGATACTGCCCTCCAAAATTCTCAGAGGATAATTACCTGACAAACTGACCCTAATGACAAAGCATTGCACAGAAACTCCTTAAGCTTTTGGCATGTGGTTTTTCAGATAGTGGTCCTCAAATATAGACAACTGATAATGACCAAATTTTCTTTCTGTCCACTTTCAGCCATTTATTTTTAAAATGAGGTTAAGCAAACTGTGGTTTAGAGGAAAACACATTTATTTTTTACTTTAGTAAACTGATTGGCACTTTGACATATCACCCTTATAGTCGACACAACCTTGAAAATGTGACACATTAGCTCAAAATGTGGAAATAAAAAAAGAGAGAGGAAAGACGAGAAAAAAAAGAAACCTTTTTAGAATGAGATCTTTGAAACTCAGGTATCAATATTTTTGTTTAAACATAATGCTGTTTGAGTTGACAGGGATTGAAGCCTGACATACCATATTATCTGTTGGTTGGTAACTAATGAATGGATTTGGAACCCTGTTGGTTGTGCCTGTGAAATAATGAGATGAATATGTTGCCCACTTCCTTTTTTAATTTTTAGATTATGAAACCAAGTAAATAACAAAGTGTTCACTGTGTCTAATCACTCTAATGTGTTGTGGATTGAAACCCTGATAGAGGTTGTCCCCAAACACCACAGCATAAACTACTTGAATAAAAAATTAGTAGAGTGCATTTTTATTCAGATTTACAGCATGAGAGACAGAAGTGAAAATTAAAGGATGTTAGAGAAAGAATCTTTTGATTTGCATTTAAAGTGAATTGCTGAGAGCTGCCACGTGTTTGGTAGGATAGTCAGCCTTTTGACATCTGGACAGATAAATATACAGTTTTTTGATTTTGTTTTTAAACATCTGCATAGAGAAATGGGTGGAGGGAGAATTAGGTTAGCGATATAACTATCTTTTGTACAAATGTATCAGCTCTGTGAGACTTTAACACCTTATTATCCATGTATTCTTCTTGTCCCCCACCCACTGGAAAATCCTTTTTCACAACAGTGTTCCTAAAATATTCCTAGCAGCGTATTTTTTCCCTGCCATTCTGTATTTGGCTTTCAGGTCTACAGCCTAAGAGGAAATAAACAGCATTTTATATGTCATTGATTATAAATCTCAAATTAAACATGACAGGGAAATGTCCTTTCCTCTTTGTGATGTTCTTGTCCTCTCTCTGACCTTCCTGCTTCACTCCCTCCATTGTGTGTGTTCTGTGCCGCACAGCACAATGGGAGACTAGTGTGGCAAAATAGAAGGCTCCCAATTGAGGACATGATCAGAAACTTTATCTGCAAAAACCAGAAGGCAAATATTTTAGGTTTTGTTCACAAGACAGTCCTTGTCGCAGCTATTCAGCTTTACTGGTGCCTGGCAGAAGCACCCATAGGCAATGTCTAAGTGTGTAGACATTACATTCCAATAAAGTTTTATTTATGGTCACAGTAGTTGGAAATCTTCCCATGTCCGTAAATCTTTAAAATAGCACTTATAATTTCCCATTTTTTATTTATCCTTCTCTCATACAATATGTCCCAACCACAATTTTTCCTCCCTCTACTCCTCCCAGTTGCCCATACACACCTGCTCTCTTCCCCAGATCCCTTCAGAAAAGAGCAAACCTCCCAGGGATAGGGACCAAACATGGCATAGGACATTACAATGAGTATAGGCACAAACCCTCATATCAGTAGGAGGAAACGGATCTCGAGAGCAGGCAAAAAAAGTCAGAGACCTCCCCCACATGCACACTGTTAGGAGTCCCACGAGAATGCAAAGCCTGCATAACCATAACGTATATGAAGAGCAGACTGTAGTGCAGACACCACAGGCTCCATGATTGTCACGTCAATCTCTGTGAGCTCTTATGAGCCCTGCATAGTTGATTCTGTGGGCTGTAGTCTTCTAGTATCCTTGACCCCTTTGGCTCCAAGTTCCACCTAGTGTTTGGCTGTGGGTCTCTGTATCTGCTCCCATCAATTACTGGGTCGAATCTCTCTGATGACAATTGGAAAATTAAGGAAAAAAAAACCTTTCTTAGCTCATGGGCCATACTGACACTAGCTGTGTTGAGCTTTGATGTCTATGCTACATCTTGCTAATACATAGAGTAGGAGACAGTTTGGGAGACAGGCATTCCAGCTCACCTGTATGTAATCTTGGATAGAGGTTTTCTTGATTCTCTCAACCTAATTTTAATTGAAGTTATATCTGTACTTGTGTGTACAAGGAAAGGAAGGAAGAAGTGTAATATAAGACAGAGTGAGTTTGAGAATCTACTTGCAAGGATATGTGACGTTCGATGAGTTGTTATGAAAGCAGCTAGCATGGTGCCTTAATCTAAATTCATGACTCTTCTTGGAAATCCATTAACAAGTCTCTGATATGTAACCTAAGATTACCATCAGCTAAGATTCACTCACTAATTACGCTAACATGGAAAAGACTTGATTACATTTCTGAGAGTTAACTGAAGTTCTGAGGTCAGATGGCTCTTATTTCCATTCTGCTTATGGACCTGAGGAATTGCCTAAAACTATGTCTTAAAAATAAAAATAATACATTTCTATCACACAAAGGTACTGTGAAAATTATATGAAATATTATTTATAAAATGCATAGTGCTTATCCTTTAAGAATTGGTCTTTTAAAATGGTAGTACTATAACTATTACTAATATTATCAAACGGTTTCAGAAACCCTACTGGACAAAAACCCAGTCTATACAACTTTATTTGAACCATCTGGTCAAACAGCCTGTCCGGAGGTTTTAAAGTCTCCTCTCTCTGTGTGATGTGCTTATCTTTGTCTTTCGGCTTTACCTTTACCCTCTTCACACCATGCTCATTTCCACTTAAATGTCTTTGCGCTTGAGCTTCTCCTTATCCAAAGATCTTTGCCCTAACTTTCCGTCACTGAAGTGCTGTCAGACTTCCAAAGCCCGTTTAAGTTCCAGCTCCATGTGGCCTTCTCATAACTCTAGTCCCGGTGGATGTCTCCATCACTTTCAAATGACACTTGTATAGCATCAAGTATCATTTTGCACTTAGGTGTGCACGATGCGATATTATTTCATCCTCTAGTTGTCTTATATTTTGAATTCTGTCGTCTCCTATAAAAGAAGGGATTGGGCTATCTACTTGTGTGCCCTGCTTGCCTATAAAAATATCTCCATTATTCTAAGCGCCCATTTTTTTTTACAGTTAGTTCCTGGACCACACTATATATATACTTAGACCCTAGTCTATACTGATCCCAATCCTAAAGACCCCCATATAGTTAAAATTTTTCTTTTCAGTATATTATACTATATTTCATGTTGTATCTTTATTTTGTCATTGTTCAGACTCCAGCATCTCCCACTGTGTCAAGTACCAAAGCAGTTTGTTGGGATTTTTAAGTGAATGGTCAATGTTGTCCTTAAGTAAACCATGTTCCATCATTGAATCCTTGGGTTTCCTTTAGAGTATTTTGTGTGATTCAGAATCATTCTCCACACAATGCCTGCATTCATCACTGGATTTTATTAGGATCCTAGGTAATTGTGATTCAGTGAAGTAGTGTTTGCAAGGCTGGTTGCAGTAATTCAGACACATTTCCTATTTCTGCACATACTATCTTCTGTGGCATTAGGTATTAAAACAGAAATGTCATCTTTTGAGTTCCTGCAAGTTTCTTCCTGCTGTGTGCATCTGGCCTCTGGCCTCTGGCTTCTAGCCACTTCCCTCATGCCATGGCCCCAAAACAGCAATCTGTGTTCCTGCCTCAGTCCAAGAAACCCAAACCCAAATCAGCTCCTGCCCCCAAACTGGAGGACAAGTCAACCTCTCCTGGCCTGCTGAAGGGAGAAAAAGAACAGCAAGAAGCAATTGAACACATTGACGAAGTACAAAATGAAATAAACAGACTTAATGAGCAAGCCAGTGAGGAAATACTAAAAGTAGAACAAAAATATAACAAACTCTGCCAACTGTGTTTTCAGAAGAGGTCAGAATTGATCGCTAATATCCCAAATTTTGGGGTAACCACATTTGTTAAGTGGTCAAAGATACTTTGCAAGAGGGTTTATCTTCTTGGGAAACATCTGTACTTGTTTTATTGGCAATAATGAAATCACCACTGGCAATTCCCTCTGCAGATGGTGTGATTGGTAGTTTGTTTGTGTGGAAAGAATTCTCCCTTTGGACTCTAGTCTGGATTTACAAAATCCATACACTACTTATCTTGACTTTATTTTTTTAAATAAAATTCCTTGTACTTCTCCCCTGGAGATGTGTTGTGATTTGAATGAGTTGAGGCGAACAAGGAAGACACAAGAATCTGAGGTGCAGAAGGCGTGGCTCTCAGTCTCCACCAGCCCTTCTGAGCAGTTCTAGGGTGTTCGTGTGACAGGTGGGTTCCATGTCTACAGTGCTGCAGGAACAAACAACAGAAGCTCAACATAACTCACGGAATTTCACCCACAGGCAGATGGCCACAGTTATATTACAGTCTCAAAGTTTCTTTTTCCTTCTCCTCCTCTTCCCCCCAAACCACTATAATTACATATGCCATTCATGCCAGGGACATTTGCATGTGCCCAAGAGAGTGTAGTCCTTTTTGATTCATTTATTTCAGCATTATCGCTTCAAAAATAGGATGCACATATCTAAAATAGAATGCCCTCTTGCACAGGGGAAGAAAATTACACTCTAACTTTTTAAAAAGACTTTGGTTCTTTTCACTTCTTTAGGAGCCCAAGTGTTTCAAAACCAACCACCCTTTGACAGATCAAGGGAAGGACCAACTGTTATGTCATATAATTGGCTTTTTGTAGCAAGACAGAAAAGGATTTGAATGTCTGCACCATTGCTTTGGAACTGAAACTATGGCGAGGTATTTTATGTTCCTGAATATATTTGTCCATTTGTAAAATGGGGATAATAGGTACTTACAAACTGCTTTTACTGAGAAAACGCACCGACTTCTTACTTGAGCCCACATGATAACTAGAAACGGGATAAAAGCCGGCATCTCTGAATACATTTTCTATCATCTTCTTTACTTTGGATTGGTCACCTGTCTAAATCTGCACATAGTCATGCTAATCACTCAAGAAGTGTAGGACCAAACACCTGGGCTACACAGCCTATCTCATCCCTCTCCAAGTCAGAGGCCACAAAGATAAGCGAAACTGAGGTGTCTTCATGTCAAATTTTATAATGCTCTATTCCAGATTCCCCAAAAGTCCCTACAGCCTTCTAATCATTGTCTTAAGGTTGCCAGTCACCTTAAATTTCAGAACCAACTAAAGCTCACAGGACAGACTATCCCTAAATAATGGAAATGACTTAGGATGCTAAGGGTGTGTGCCTTTAAATAAGAGTAATCGCCTTATGAGGACTAGATTCTTTTTGCTTCTTCAGGTAGTAGGGACTTCTTTGGGACATCTTGTAGAATAAGAATCAAGACAGTAATCAATCAGGCTACACCCTGAACATGAATTCTGGGTTATGTGTGCTGCATGTCCCTTGGGAGTCCTGTCTCTTTTGATCAGTTTCCCTTCCTAATAGGCTACTTTGGGAAAATCTCTACATAATCAGTTGCTCTGTTGCTTTGGGGTCTGTGACCTGGCAGAAAATCCCAGCAGGCAGGAGGTGAAGCCTGTTTACCTCCTGAATGTTGGTAAATGAGAGAGGAAGTGACTGGGCTTTCAATATTCCTTTTGGGGGAATGTTGTCTTGTTATCTCTCAATTAAGTCTTCCTACCTCTTAAAGAGTCTACCAACTCCCAATAGTGCTACAGGCTTGTGACCAAACCTTCCACACAGTGGTGTTTGGAGGGTACTTACCCAAGTCATAGCAAAAATCTTAACAAAGGATATTATCTAGCACATTCAGGTACCATCTATTGCAAATGTTTTGTTGCCATCTGTTTATTTTATTTTATGTGTTTTAAGTCAGTCAATTCACATAGTAATCTTGCATGACAAGAAATTAGCATCCTATTGCTCATATGAAGGAATGAAAGAAAAATAAAGTTAACATCCAAGGCAACAAGAGGAACAATCTATTTCAGTTGATTTGAGTCTATGATCTTTATTGGCACATCTTCATCTCCATATAAATTAGAGTTGACCAAATATTTTAAACTTTCTTCTCCTTTCTACCTTTACATTCCTTGATTGTGAAGTTCAGTAATCTTTTATAAAGATGTATAGTCAAACTTTGTGGAGAATGTTTCCAAAATCCCACAACTGAGCAATCTTTGATGGCACCAGTGTTGTATATTAGTGTTTATTTACTTAGGAACTTAGAATAACATTTATTCTGATTCAAAGCTCCAGAAAGGAAACAAGGTAGACAACAAATCACTCTTCACCACCTGTTACCCAAAAGTTTTCGTCAGCCCTGAGGCAGAAGACGATGTCTGCCTGTGAAGTATGTCAGTGTCTCCCCTCAGAGCATCACGAGTGACAAGAAATGGTGGTTGCTCTCTGACGTTTCACTACCCGGGTTGCCATTGTAAGTGACTTTGGAATTCAAACTATACTCACCTAGAGGTGACTTGCCTTTTATAATTTAAACAGTTCTCATTTCAACAATGTGCTAGTCATCAGCCTCCCCTTCGATGGCAGGTGCACAATAATGGCTTTTAAGCCCCTCTCCGCAGAAGCACCCCCATGCTGCTTTCTTTCTTGGTGTGTCTTTTCTTCACTGTTAGCCATTATAAAAGACTGTATGTTGTTATTAGCCTTCATCTTAACTGAACATAAGTTGTGATCAAACTCCTCAGTTTTTGTAAGTGGGATATAATTTTTACAATATTGGAAGAAAAAAATAAACTCAAGTTCACTGCATCCAAAAACCCATCCAAATGCTTCTCCTTCTTATTGTGTTAACCAGCTTAGGCATTCCTTCTGTGGTGCACACACCTTTTTCAATTCCAAGCACAGCTGAGTGATGACTGAAGACCTAGGACAGCTAACAGACAGTGTGTGTGTGTGTGTGTGTGTGTGTGTGTGTGTGTGTGTGTGTGTGAGAGAGAGAGAGAGAGAGAGAGAGAGAGAGAGAGAAAGAGAGAGAGAATGTTCTAACTATGTGAACGTCTAATATCAAATATTACTAGAAAATGAAAACCTGCAAGTTTCGGCTTTTCAAAATTATTTCTTATACAGAAGGGAATAAAAAGTGTTTTAAGGAACATACAACAATAAAAGATTTAAGTATTTAAGTTAGAAGGAATGCATACATTGTTGTGCAAACATTATCCTAAAGGCTTTCCTCTGTGGTGTTTGATGGTCATGCCAAGCCTGTAGAATAGGTACTTCCATCGTTTCTATGTATTGGATGATAATAATTCTCAGAGGTACTGAGAAGCTTGTCCTAGGCTGAGCTCTGAAGCGGTGACGTGAAGACCTAATCCTACTACCAGCCTGAGTTCTCTATACCTGTGGGACATAGCCTTCCAAATAAACAAGCCTATAGTTTCATATTTGGACAACCAACTGTTAGGAGAACACAGATCTGACTCAAAGCAAATTTTAGAGTAAGCCGCCTCTACTGTGAAAGTTAGTTACTCAGTCCAAAGGCTGAGAAGCATGGGAGAAGAAGGAGAAAGGTTTAGAAGTGAACCCAAAGAGCAATAAGGAAGAGGGGTTATATGTTGTGGAAGCAACTCGGAAGAGATGGGGGAGCTTGCCAGGTAGAAGTGTGGGAAAGAATTCTAGCCTGAAGGACAGAGGAGAGAGGACAGCTCTTTAACAAGCCACCTAAATCTCCATAGCTCCTTGGGGCTCTTGGATACCACATTAAAAGCACATCCATCACTGCACAGATCTGTGATAGGAGCAGGTGCTGGGGCATTAATGAAAGGGCTGGCCAGGTCCTGCTTTCTGTCATAGCCTCTGAGCCAATGAATCATCATTTTCACCTAATCCCACTTTGCACTAATCAGGACAGATGATGGGAGGGCTTAATTGGGAATGACATGAAGTCATTCATTCTATTCCAATGGAAAGCACAACTGTGTTAGTGGATGATACACAAGTCATCCCTCAAAACATATAAAAGTAGCTTAATATGCATCCCCAAGTGCATAGTTCAAACATAAAGAGAAATATTAAAATTTACCTCGAAGAAAATCAATTCTTATTTTACTTTTTAACAGCTCAGGCAAGACATATATAACTAACAAAATGGGAGGAAATGAAGAGTAACAAAAAACGGAAAGAGCTGTGAGGAAGGAAAAGGAAATGGAACGCCTGCGTAAATAACAGTAATTAGATGAACATTGTATTCCGGTTCACTGTAAGGCTTTCAAATGAGACGGAATAGGAAGCTAAACACAGCTAGGAGAAATCAATCAATAAGGCACACAGCAACAAAACTATTTTATGGTGAGTTTAAAGCAAAGATTTCTGAATAGAGCCAACAGTAGGGCAGTTTTAGACAGCTGATTAAATGCATATGTTTTATTTTAAGCTAGTCAAATTGCACCCCTGTTCATCTTCCATTTGTTTTATATATCCATAAATGATAACTAATAGGGTGCTATCATTATCCCACAGCTCTCTAACATACCAAGTATTCAACAGAGCGAGTTAAAATATGCTTTTGTGGGCAATTCATGGATGGGACATTCTTTGGAGATGGCAGAATCATCCGAGCATAGTGAGGTAAAACTGCGTGTGGGCCAGGCAATTTTACCAGGACGGGCCACAGATGCCAGGAACTGGTTTTATTTTTTTCTTTTGGTTAATTTTGAAAATAATTGTTACTCTTACATTAATTTTACAGTAGCGCCACAGTCTTATATGGAGGTATTCTGCCAAAAGAATGTTTGACTGTATAACTTTAAGGGACAAAGGTCTATGTTTTGTACTCCTAATATTTCTT
>PVIU01014420.1:0-33348 GCA_004026605.1 Ondatra zibethicus
TTCTATAAAATTATTTTATTTTAAAAATTATGTATCTAAATTTTTCTATTTGTGGGTATTTGCATGTGTGAGCTCAGGTAGCAGCAGAGTCCAAAAGAGGACATCAGATTCCCTGGAGCTGGAGTTACAAGTTGTTGTGAGCTGTCTGTCTGACAAGGGTGATAGGAACCAAACTTTGATCCTCTGGAAGATAGCAAGTAGTTTTAATAGTTGACCATCTCCCCAGGCCCTTTTCTGTGGGCTTTAGGGACTCAGAGCAACCACAACATCATTGTACCTGAATTAGGTATGTCTTAGTCTGGCCCAGCTACCTTTGTCAGCAGAGCTTAAGGCCATTGACTTCCAGCCATACAAATGAGGCTACCATAGCCCTAAATTTCCACCTCATCTAAGTGCTATGTGGCCTATATGTGTGAGACCTAGGAGAGTTCAACAAAAGCATATCCTTGCTGAGTCTTGCCCAGATTGTCTACTTGTATGTTAAGGGATTTGTAATAAGTGATTGGTGTTTCAAATCACTTGCTACTGTGGTTTGCATGCAGACAAATCTAACTGACTGCTAGAGTTGGTAGCATGAGGGAAATGCTCTTTTGGATGAAAGGGTGTTGATGAGAATTTGTATGCATGAATTATAGGAAGATAAGCAATTTTATGTTTAATTATTTATAATTCTGGTTGCATGTTATGAGTTAAACAATAGAAAATGCCTCTGTTTGGGGCTCTATCATTAATTCTCATGCAGAGACATGCACATTAGTGAGACAAGTACACACACACAGATCCACATTCCTGTGGGCTCCACCACTACATGGTTAAAGAATTGAGAAGGAGCTGTTTTAATCCACTTTCTGCTGTTTATAACACACAAAAGGCTGAGTAACTTGCAGTGAAAGAGGTTGACTTGAACCATGATGCAGGTCCAAGGTCGAGGACCACGTCTGATTGTTGCCTAAGTTTTCTGTCCTGCCCATTTCCCACAGTCGTTAAGTCCCCCCAAAAAATCACACATAAGTCTACATTAGTTATAAACTGATTGGCCTAGTAGCTCAGACTTCCTATTAACTCTTATAACTTATATTAGCCCATTATTCTTGTCTATGTTAGCTATGTGGCTTGGTACCTTATTCAGTGAGGCAGTCACATCTTGCTTCTTCTGTGGCTGGGTCAGAACTGCAGAGGAATGGGCTTCCTTCTCCCCAGAATTCTCCTGTTCTCATTGATCCGCCTCTACTTCCTGTCTGGTTGTCCCGCATATACTTCCTGCCTGTCTACTGATCAAGTAGTGTTCATTTAAAATATAATTGACAGAAAACAGACCATTGTCCCATTGGATGGTGGACTTTTTGGCTGATAAAGTGTCAAGATGGCTCAGAGCATCACATGGCAAGAGACAGAAAACTTATACACAGGCTAGCATGCACATACACCCTCTATTCACCTTTCACTCTCTCTTACTCATGTAATGCCTTTAATCTTAATCATTCATTGGAAGCCTCACCTTTAAGCATGGTAGTTGGTTTAAGTTTCTTTCAAAGGTGTTTTTCAATTTGCATATGTTGCATGTATATGTATGTGTTACAGATGAGTGCATGTGTGTGCAGGTATGTTCATGTGTGTTCATGTGGAGGCCACAGGTAGGTGTCAGGAGTCTTCCTTCATCTGTCTCCATTAAGAAAGGTATTTGTCTCTGAATGTAGAAGTAACTGATTTGATTTGTCAAAACTGGTCAGCCAGTACTAATTACCTCCCTCTCTCACTGGGATTATAAGCACACACCACCTTTCTTTATTATATTGGATCTTTTAATAGCTTAGATCTTGTCAAGTAAACCAGGCTGGCTAGAGAGATGCAGGGAACCACCTATCCCACTGTTCACCTCCCAAGTGCTGGGATTATAAGTAGGTACCAACATGGCTGGTTTTATAAAATGTTATCTCTGTGGGATCAAACCCAGATCTTTTTGCTTGCAAGTGAAACACATGCACACACACACACACACACACACACACACACACACACACACACACACACATACACACACACAGAGAGAGAGAGAAACCCATCTCCTCACTTAAATATTTTTAACTCTTGGTAGCAGAGAAGGTTAATAAAGTGAGAGTTCATGAAGCTATTTTACCTGGAAGTTTCTCATCACCCTGCTTTTGAAGTACTGAACTATATGAACCTTTTAGTTGGTCATGCCTGTAGGCCACAGATAGCCAACCATCTAGGAACTATTGTCCTGTTCAGTGTCCTGATCCTTGGATGACACAAATGAAGTCCCTTTGCAAGATTGCCCCTATCCTGCCTCGAATCTAAGGAGGAGGAGAAGTCTAGCAGTTTGTCTGTCAGGCTCTCGGTCCTTCCTTCTTCCTCCTCACATAGCCTATTTTAGAGATGAGAAAAGAGAGGTCCATCAGTATGCAATTGCTGATTGATCTAACATTATTCTAACTGATGGAAAACATGGGGCCAGGCATTCTGTTTTCAGGTATGATCATTTCCCGATGGATCATTTGTTCTTGGCTTGAGTAATTCATTAATTACACATGAGGAATATTTTGTGTTCACCAGGTGTATCTGAAACACAGTGGGGACTGAAGAAGACCATGCACATATTTTCTCTCTTGTTCAAGCCTCTGCTCACCCTTTATGACTGTTTTTCCAAGAGGAAACTTCACTCTGCAAGTGAGATCCATGAGCTGAGTCCACAGTGCCTTGAAGACTCTCTCTCTCTCTTTCTGTAAACATGTGTATATATACATACATATTTATCACAGTTTGTGTGTGTGGTGTATATGTATTTATGTGTATGTGGAGGCTAAAAGTCAACATGGTGTACCTTCACCTTACTTGTTGAGATTGGATCTTGGAACTTGGGGCTCTCTGATTGGCTAGACTAGCAGATCAGCAAGTCCTTGGGATGCTCCTGTCTCTGCCTTCCCAGTGTAGGGATTTGCAGACTCATTCCTCTATGTTTGACTTTTATGTGGTTTTTGGGATGCACACTCAGGTCCTCATTTTTGTGCAGTAAGTGCTTTCCCAGCTTATCTCCCTAGCCTACCCAATCTTTTCGATAATTACGATTTTTGGAATAGGATGCATGAGATGTCTTAGTCACCATTTAACAATAACATGGCTTTCAGTTGTCCATCGGAGAGCACTCATATCATATATTTAGATGAAACACCCCAAAGGGACCTGAATGCTCCTGTTCCACAGCATATTCAGGGCTTATACTAGGGTTTAAGCTTCTTTCCACAATGCCCTCTCATCACAGTCAGTAGGTGGGCTACACTTTCATCTATATGGGTGTTTATGATGTCACAAGCTGCAGGAACCAGCCAGTAGCTTGCCTGCTCTTCTGTTCTGCAGCTTCCATGGCTCATTGCTTTCTTCCCCCAGGAGATCTGGTCAGGTTTTTTTCACATCTTGTACCCATCGTCAGATTTAAATAGCCTCACAGTGTACACACATTCATAACATTATATTGAATAGTTATAAAAAAAACCCATGCAGCTTCTAATCTCGGTCATTATACTAGTAAGAGTCAGCCACGCTGTTGCATGTAGCCAAGCTTCATTGGTTTTGAGTGTCTCACAATACCTAACTGTGGAGCGCACTAGAATTCATGTCCTCTTTTGGAGTATTTCCAGGTTCTTACTCCTGAGAATGGTACTGCAAACACTTTTGTGCTTCCATATTGGAATATACATTTGGGATTTTTTCTGGAGCACACATACATAAGTGGAATTCAAAGCTGTAGAATTTGCAATTATTTACCTTTGTAAGATAATATTAAATTATTTTCCAATGGAGCTTACAAGTTTCTTAATCATTGGGTGCTCCTGTGTGTGTATGTGGTCCCTAACACTTCATGATGCTGCCTTTCTTAATTCTTCCAGTCAAATGGCTATCAGAGGTAGTTCATTTTGCATTTCCTTGTTATGCTCTGAAATGTTTCCTGTTCATATGAATCTTCTACAAAATTATTGCCCATGTCTTTTTCTGTATTATTGTTTTGGCTCATTTTTAATGAATGTATACCAATTCTTTTCATTCTTTTTATATCAGTCCTTTTCTATTTGGGTATATTGCTAAAAAAGTATAGAACTTAAAGAGTTCAGGGTGGGAAATTTGGGGGGGAGGACATAATTGCATATACATATTGAGATATATTGGAGGCAGAATCCAAGTTTAAAGAAAAATTGAGTTTCATAATATCTTATACACATAGTCTGAAACTACCATATTTTCAATTACTTTCTTAATTTGAATGTAGAGTTTCAACTTGAGTATTATATCAGTGTTCAAAAAGTTTCAACTTTTAGGTAATTTTAGAGTTTAGATTTTGGGATGAAAGATGCTTAACCTCTATATAATACAATATGTGTTTCCGGTTTACAACTTCTATTTTTCTATAGTAAGGTTATAATTTGATGCCTTCTTAAGCCCTTTTTGGACATCTCTTTCCATGTAGTAACAATTGCTATTTCAAAACAAAATAAAAGCAAAACAAAACAGGAGAATCAGCATAGTCTGGTGTCAATACCCTAATGTGTTCGCAAGTTGATTTCTATGATATCAAATAATTACATGTTCAACATATATTAGAGTACTAACAGCAGATGAGGAGCCCTAAGGTATTGCTTTATACTTCACTAGACATTTAAAAAATTGTGGTTTTCCAGTGGAATAATATGTCTGAGCAGTGGGCCCACTCTCCCTGAACTCCCACTGTCATGCCTAATGCTCTATGTACCATGGAAGTACGCTCAGGACTCTGACATACAAGTCCCCAGGAAGTCATCACTTTTCCTCCAAGATGTGAGACTCCCGCTTCCCCATAGTTGTAGTTGGTTTTGTTGTCACCTTGGTTTCTCTGTGTGCTGTTTTGCAACCAGAGTTTCAGCACTTCATGGATCCATCACGGAGCTGCACATTAAAGCAAACACGAATCCGTTTGCCTCTATTATTGTCATAATCAAAAGGCGGGGCTACAGTGAAATATTTGCTCGGTGCCTGCATATCTGTTATCCGAAGGGCCCTTTAACCTAAATGGTGTGCTTTCTGTAATGCCTCTGGTTAATGAATGGGTCTGTGAGGGCCTCAGAGCGGTGCAATGTGGGAAGAGTGCTATAATTTCTTTTTAACATGCAGGAATTCTGAATACGAGAAAATGCATGCCAAATTTTATTGCTTCTAAATCTGAATAATTGTATTTCTGGGCTGTGCATCTGGGTAGATAATAAAGCCACAAAACAATTTAATGAAACATATAAAAAATAAAATGACATTACTAAATATTATAATATGAAGAAACTATTTTTTGCATATTGTCACCTAATCTTTCAACCATATAGCAACAAATAATGCAGCCATAATTGAAAGTTTTATTATCCATCTGAGTAAATTGAGCTCAAATTTACCTTGTTCTCGTTAGTTGGTGGGCAAGCCTATTGGGGTTACTGACAGAATTTTATTTTCATAGTGAATTTTTTCCTCTTTTTCTATGAAATCTAAAATGGTCAATAAATAGCCCTGTTGCTTGATCGATTCTCAACTCAGCTCTTTCGAAGGCCACTCCTCGGTGGCCCTGCGATCCAGGCTAGCAGGCAGTGCTTGTTTTAGAGTCTGACTGCATAGACTACAGTTCTTCCTGGTCCTGAAGTCCCATGGACACACGAAGGAGCCAGGGATCTTTACCCTCTTGCCTGACATGTTTCCCGATTCTCTTCCTGGTTCCAGAGGGGGATTCTATGCTCACTATAAGTGAGTTCAATTGCAATTCTACAAGTTTGTTAAATGATTCTCACCTATTGAAGAGATCCGTCTTTCCTAAAAGGTCCTCAAACAGCCTCCATGGCCTGGGCCGGCTGGAGGCTGCAACATGGGAGGAGTCCGGCCTGTGTGATCTTCAGACTATGTGGTAGATTCCAGGGCTAGAACAGGGGCCTGTGTATTCTTAGACTAGGCTGCAGGGCGTGGGGGTGCCAATCCCTGGAAGAAGATGACATATATTTTTTTTTCTGTAGCATCTGGAGAGTTGTGACAAAAATCTCTACTGTTCTCAATCAGTAGTGTTAAATTATGCTCACTATAAAATGCTCAGCCTTTTCCTGGAGCCCTGGCTAGGGGAATCAGTTTGCTTTGCTAGGCCTAGCTTCTGAGTGCACATGGTGGCCTCTTGAGACTGTCCAGCTTGGACTACCCTTCTGTGGAAGTGGAAGTGAAGAAACCTCTTCTTTAGGTACACTCAGCCCACAGCAAATGAGCTGGGTAGTTTTTTTGTCAACTTGACACACGCTCGAGTCACCCCTATAGTGAGCCCCTCAATAGCCCAGTCAGATTGGACCTGTGATCATTTTAATGAGACTTTTGCTGAATTGCTATGTGATGTGGAAGGACCCAGCCTACTGTAGATGGTACTTTCCCTAGGCTGGTGGGTCTGCGCTGTTTAAGAAAGATATCTGAGCAAGTCAGGGAAAGCATGCAAGTCGGTACGCAAGCGCAGCTTCCCTCCATGGTCTCTACTTCAGTTTCTGCCTCCAGGGTCCTACTTGAGTCTGACCACAGACTGGAGTGGGAGACATGCTGGCTTACTTGTTGGCAAGACTGAAGCCACCCTGTGTGATTGCCTTTAGTTGTAGCGATGGAGATTTTAGATTATCCTTTTATTAGACAGTCTTGCCCGTTGCTCTTTGTACTCTGTGGACGGTGTTAGCAATATGCCTAATATTGCACAAGAGCAGAAAATGACCCGGTGTTGAGATCTGAAAACAAAACTGAGCACCGGCAGCATTCTTCCAGAAATAAAATCTTCCTCAAAGGCATTACAGTTTTAAAAATTGTGGTAAAATACATACAACATGAAATTTACCCTCTTAATCATGTTTAAGTGCACAGTTGGGCAGTGCTAAGCACATTCGCATTGCTTTGCAGCAGCCAATCTCTAGAATTCTTCATCTTGGAAAACTGAAACTATACCCATTAAGCTACAACTCCTCTCCATGCCAGTGCCTAGCAACCATTCTGCTTTCTGCTTTCTGTTTCATATAGTTAGTACGCCACAGATGTGGGACCAGGAAGCGTTTGTCTTTGTGACTGTCCTATTTCACCGAGCAGAATGTCCTCAGGATGTGTTAGAATTTCTGTCATTTTTAATACTCCATATTTTCCCCATTTATTTATTTACTCATCTGTCAGTAGACAGCTGGCTTGTCTCCACCTTTTGGTTATCATGAACCCTGAGACTGTGAACATGACCATGCAGGTATTTTTTTTTTGTGACCCTGCTTTCAACTCTATTGGAGGGTTGTGGTTTGGATGCTATATGTCCCCTGAAGTCCCACGTGTTTCTTGGAGGTTTTGTCCCCAGTGCAATGCTTTGTTAAGTGGTTGCATCATGAGGGCTCTGACCTAATCAACGGTTTAGCCATTGACAGGCTTATGATTTGATAGCATTATTCTCGGGCGGTGGTAACTAGGAGGTGGGTTATAGTTGGGAGAAGGGGCTACTGGGTAGCCTGGAAGGATGTATGTTGTCCTTGACACCTTCTCTTCTGTCTGTTTCCTGGATGTCTGGAGGTGAGCCAGTTTTCTTCGTCACATGCTGCCCACCTTAACATATGGCCTCTCCTCAGGTCTATGGGACCAAGCAGCCATGGAGTGAAAACTCTGAAATTGTGAGCCAAGAACAAGACTTTGCTCAGCTTTGTGTCATGGCAGAAGAGCACCGGGTAGCACAGGTGTGTCTCTCAAAGTCCATAGAGTGATATTATTTCTGAGAACATGAAAGATGATTTGCCACAGCTACTGTACCATCGGGGGCTCCCACCAACACACAGACATTCAAAAATTCCAATTTCTCCATTTTTGTTTTACAAAGCTTTATTTCTTTCAGTAGTGTCTGAACCCAGGACCCCACACATGTTAGACAAACAGTCAACCACTGAACTACAGCTTCTGCCCTCTTTGTGTGAGACAAGATCTCACTAAGTTGCTTAGGCTGGTCTTGAACTCAGTCTGTAGTTCAGTGAGTGAGGATGTGTCGCTTGGTTTAGATTTACAGTTTTCTAACTATTAGAGGTAGTCCATTTTCTTCATGGGCTTCTTGGCTGTATGTAGTCTTTATTTTGAGAAATAGTTTGGTCCTTTGTCTATTTCAGTTATGTTTTGAGTAGTAGGTATACTTTTTGTATTCTAGATATTAACCTCTTATCAGATATGTTCCTTTCAAATATTTCATCACATTGTATGAACTGCCAGTGTACTTTATTGATTGTGTTCTCTGACTCATGGGGACATTTAGTTATGGAAAGTCTTTTTTTTTTTTTTTTGATTTTTTCAAGAAAATCAAAAGCTTCTCTAGAAGCTTTGGGCTTCTCTGTGTTACAACTCCTGGAACTCACTTCATAGACCAGACTGACCTCAAACTCATAGAAGTCCACCTTACTCTGCCTCTCAAGTGCTGAAATTAAAGGCATATGCCACCACTGCCCGACTTTGTTTTCACTTTGTTTTGTTTGTTTATTTCTTGATTTAAGTAACATTTTTTTCATTTATTTTATATACCAACCAGTTTACTCTCCCTCCTCTCCTCCCCTCCCCGTCCATCCTCCCCCATGTCCATTCAGAAAAGGACAGGCCTCGTATGGGCTTGCACAAAGCATGGCACAGGTTTCCAAGAGCCAGCTGAGCCCTGGGGACAGACCTTGCTCTCACCGTGAGAAGCCTTCCTAAGAGACCACGCTACGAGACTGTCACACGCGTTTTCACTCTCATCATTTGTGCTTTGGGCGTCATCTCCAAGAAAGCACTGATAGAGTGAATGTTATAAAGCTTTTCCGAGTTGTCTTCTGTTTTAATAAAATAGTTCTAGATGGTATGATTTGAAGCAGAATTTTCATATATGTAGTATAAAGGTCTAACTTCACCCCCCGTGCATATTTCCCCAGCGCTATTATATTTTCAAAATATATTTGTATTAACTCTTTGACAATTTTATGCAGTGTGTTTTGATCACATTCTCTGCCCCCACCACTCCAAGTCCTTCCACACGCACACTCTCCACACTCACCTCAATATCTATCCAACTTCTAGTTTTCATCTTTTTGTTTTAAACCCACAGACTCCAGTTTATATTGCCTAACTACTTTAGGGAGGGGAGCCTGCCCCCGAGTGTGGTCAGCCTACCTGGGGCCACATACTTAAAGGAAACACCCTTTTCCAACAGACATCAGTTGTTAGCAGTTCCTCCGCAAGGGGTGGAGTTTTGTGTGTGTCCTCTCCATGCTGGGACTTCTTCTTATGGTTTGAGCTTTGGCAGGTCCTGTGCATACTGTCATATTTACTGTTAGTTTATGTGTGTGACTGCCCTACAGTGTCTGGAAAATATTGTCTTCTTGAGCCATCTCTGGATCTTGGAATAGATCTGCCTCTCTTCCTGGAAGAAGATTTCTGAGCTTGGAGTAGGGGAGGTGGGAGGAAGAGTGTGAATGTTGTGCCCTGTTTAGGGCTCAGCACTCTACAGTCTCTTATTCTTACGACTATTTTGAAGTCTTCCGCATCTCCCTTGAATGGTCTTGGAACCCGGGTCAAAAACTCTTCAACCCCACATAGGAGGGCTTGTGAGCCCCCTATGCATGTTATCAGTATTTTTGCGCAGGTCCCACACTGTTTGACTCCTGCAGTTCTGCGGTGAGTTTTGAAATCAGGAAGTGGAAGGCTCCCAGTTTTCCTCAAAATTGTTTTGATTGCTTGGATTTTCTTCTAGCTCTATATGAAATGAAAATTTCTGTTTCCACACAACTTTCCACTGAGATTTTGATGTTGATAGTGACCACATTAAATCTGTAGGCACTTAGAGTAATAGTTTACATGTTAATAAACATGGAGGCTTTTACTCTACGAACATGGAACACATTCATTTTACCTGTCTTTTTAATTTTTTTTCTGGGGTAGCTTTTTGTTTTTAGCATGTAAGTCTTCCATGCTTCCTTGATTAAATTTATCTTCAATTTTCCTTCTCTCTCTTTCTTTCCTCCTTTCTCTTTTTTTCAAGACAGGGTCTCACTATGTAGTTCTGGCTTTCCTAGAACTCACTATATAGAACAGGTTGGCCTCAAGGTCACAGAGATCTGCCTGCCTCTGCCTTCAGAGTGCTGGGAATAAAGGCCTGGGCTAACACCGGCCTGGCTCTTTTCTTTTGTTAATACAATAAATGGTTTCATTATTTGCATTCCCGGTTGATCATTGTTAGAGTATAGAAATGTAACACATTGCTTCTTTTCAGTTTATAGACTATGTTGATTTTGTATCCAACTTGCTGAGGTTATTGGCACTAGAAGTTATTTTTGTGGACATCTCTAGTGGTTCCTACACACACAATTATTTTTAGAAACATTTTAGCAGTATTCCATAAACAAATCCTCTTTCGTTTTGTTCACAGGTCTTCTTATCTCTTACCCCTCTCTCAGTTCCCCTGGGCTTCCTTCCAGCACTCAGTGGCATGCTCATTGCGCTTTCTTTGTGCCTGCTCACACCATTCTCTCCTGTCAGTGGCTCTGATATTTTTTCATAACCTCAGGGCAATGTCCTCACTCTTTAGCGGAGCTTAGAAAGTTCTTTCAGGTTTGACCCAGTTCTTGAAACTCTGAACTATTGTAGCTTTTGAGCATTATTTGCACATCTCAGGAACTTTGGACTACTCCCTTGCCTGGTGTGTTCTGTCTTCCCATTTCTATCACCGGCTCACAATACCTTGGCATGGCTAGTTTAGGAGACTGCAGTATTATGGTCCTTGAAGGCCCTGTACTTATCTCATGCCATTTCACACAGTATTTTAGTTTTCTTCCTTATATACCTCCCTAAATAGACTGTGTTCTTGCATGAAGGGGAATGTGGGTTGCCCCATAATATATTATTAATTTTAATGTATTTATGGGCCCTGAAAAGGTACTGAGGAAGGACACATGGCAGGAAGATTTGGAGAAGTACTGCATTTTTGTAGGAAAGGGAACAAAAGAAGATAGAAATCAAAGGAGTTAGAGAGGAGCAGATCTTCTTTACCATCTACTAAAATGAAGGTAATCATAACAGCTTCATAAATTCCACTCAACTAAACTCTATTGCTTCAGAATAATGTTTATTAAAAATTGACCATGTACTTCTTCCTCTTGGCATCTATGATGGAGTTGAGATAAGGTAAGAGGCATTATTTGCCTTCACACTGATTAAAATGGGGCAGTCTGGGGAAGAACGAAGGGCTAAAAGAATGCAAACCACAATATACAGAGCAAGACAGAGAAGATACAGTGGGTGCAGGCAAGAGGTAGTGAGGGGAAAATAAGATGAAAGTGACTTTCAATGTCTGTGCTGAAAGCTGTCCAGTGTCTGGGACTGGTTCACCAACCGTAGAAAGCCTCTCTTTCCTCTGCTCCCATATCTTTTCAAGGAAGGACGCTCCTGGGGTGGTCAGACATCCCCTTTCTAGAGACATCACTCTTAGTGGAGATCAGCGCTTCAGGATGGGAAAGCCTGCTGCACTGTGTTTTAATGAGCTGCTCCTGCTGACTGGACATGGTGCTGGCACTTGGAATGACTGTCCCATTGCTCTTACCTGGGATGCTGGTGAGATTGTGGATAGCTATCATCCAATAGTGGATACCAGAAGGGTTGGAGTACATCCTCCTTTCTTGGTGCTGTACTTCTGTGAAGAGTTACATCAATTACAAGAAACACTTAAGGGCAGTTAGGAACTCGCTAACTAGTTAGATACTAAAGGCAGCGATCTTTAGAAAATATTTATTTTACTTTTAGTTATGTGTATGTGTATATGTGTAAGAATGAGAGTACCAGTGCCTGAAGAGGCCAGAAGCTTTAAATCTCCTGGACCAGGAGTTACAGGTGATTATGAGCCATCAATGTGGGTTCTGGAAATAGGACTCTGCTCCTCTTCAAGGGCAGTATTTACTCTTAACCACTGAGCCATCTCTTCAGCCCCATTAAGGAAACTTTCTAAAAATGCTTTTAGTGAACTAAAAAAAAGTTAAAATTATTTTTAAAGTCTTGTATTTCTCTCTCTCTCTCTTTCTCTCTCTCTCTCTCTCTCTCTCTCACACACACACACACACACACACACACAAACACAGGACCTCATGTATCCCAGGCTGGCCTAGAAATTGCTATGTAGCCAAGGATGTCCTTGAATTTATGATCTTCCTGCCTTTGCCTCGCAAGTGCTAGGATTGTAAGGGATGCTCCACCATTCACAGCTTATGTGGTGCTGAGGGTGGAAATCAGGGCTTTGTGCATGCTAGGAATACAGTCTGCCAGCTAAGATGCATTACTAGCCCTTATCATTGACAGTTTTAAATCAGGCAGAAAGTATCTTCTGCTTCCCTGCTTTGTATACCAGGTTGTGTGCAGAGCTTTGAGAAAATGAATACATAAGCCATGCTATAGCTTAGTTTTATGGACTGGTGGTGAACATATTTCCTCACAAATATTTTAGCTATGAGATTGCTAGAGCAGGTGTTCATGGCTGTGCTCTTAGGACCAAAATGGGTGCTGTCTTAGTGAAGATTTCTATTACTGTAAAGAGACACCATGAACACTGCAACTCTTACAAAGAAAAGTTTTAATTGTGGCTTGGTTGCAGTTCAGAGGTTCAGTCCGTTATCATTACAGTGGGACCTGGTGGCATGCAGGCAGACACAGTGCTGGAGAAGGAGCTGAGAGTTCTATATCTTTGATCCATAGGCAACAGGACGTGAACTGAGACACTGGGCATGGCTCGAGCATATATGAGACCTCAAAGCCCACCCCCACAGTGACACACTTCCTCCAACATGGACACACCCACTCCAACAAAGCCACACCTCTAATAGTGCCACTCCCTTTGGGGGCCATTTTATATAATAGAGCCTTGCGTTGGCTAATACTGTTTGTTAACCTGAAAAGACATGGACTCACCAGGAGACAACTTCCGGCCATGCTTCTGAGGGTTTATCTAGATGGAGTTACTGGACATGGGCAGATGACAACCTTCAGTGGCCCCATTCCATGGGCCCTGAGCTGAATACAAAGCAGTGAGCGAGCTGAACACCACTATGTAGCACTCTCTGCCTTCTCTCTGTGGATGCAACATGACCAGCTGCCTCAAGATCCTGCTGCCACGCCTTCCTCTCATCCCCGTGAACTGGAAGCTGAAACAAACTTTCCATCTTCACATCACTTCTTGGATAAAACCAACAATAATAGATGCAGTGAAAAATTGTGAGAAATAAATATAACGTAGCCCCCAGATATGTTGCCTGTAACTCAAGGTTCAAAAGGAAAAAGATAAAATGTACAGCCAAGTGTTGGTGGCACTTTGGAAGCTGAGGCAGGAGGATTATAAATTTGAAGTCTGAGCTTTGTAGTTAATGGCAGGCCAACCAGAACTAGAGTGAGATTGTGTGAATTGACCTCAAAACGTAACCAAATATACTCCCCTACATTCCTCAACTCCCAAGGAACATGATGGATATCAATTATCATCATGGAGAATCTAAAGGGTGATCAAAACCTTCTGATGAGGTCTGAGGATTCATTTTTTCCCAAAAATTCACAGTAGAACCCCCAAGCTCTCCATTATAGTATATAGGAGGGAGAGCCTTTGGTCGGGTCATTATCTCACAAGAGAAGAAGGCTCATGAGAGAGATCAGCACCCTTGTAAAATAAGCCCAAAAGAGGGTGATGAGATAGCTCTGTGGGCAAACATGTTTGCTTCAAAGGTTGACAATCAAAGTTTGATTCCTGCAATCCATATGGTGGAAGGTGAGAACCAATCTAGAAAGTTATCCTTTTACCAACATTGTGGCACAGGTGCCCATACACATGTGTGCACACATACAAACACACATGCATGTAAAATACAGAACCAGGGGAGGTCATTCACTATGTGAGGACATAATGAGGTGGTCTCATTTGCAAATTAGACTTTCCAGCCACCAGAAACTTGTTCATTAGACGATTAACCTATGGTATTTGTTGCATCAGCTTTAGCAAATTAAGATATTCTTTCCTGAAGATGGACCACGAGTCAAGTGAACAAGTGGCTTTGAGTGGGAAGGATGGCTTGAGGGATGAGTGGAGCCTGAGCAAATGGTGGTGGTGTGGAAAGACGCTGAGTAGCTGAACCAAAAGAAGTGTTTAGAGTGTGATGAACTGGTCCTGAGTGTAGCACTTGGACTGAGACAATTTACATCAGGAGGCCCAGCTCCAGGACTCCATCAGTGTCCACCTGATACACGCTCGTAGTTGGGAAGTGGGCTATGAGAAGCTGTTTGGTGGCAGAGAAGAACCAGATGGACACGCTTCCTCCAGTGTCTTCTGATTTCCCCACATTTCCTGTCTGTTAGAGTCTTCTTGCACCCCTTTCACCATATCTACTCTGCCACACCTCCACAGGTAAGCATCAGTGAGGGAACTGCTTTGGATTTCGTACGTGGAGAAAGATAGAACACAAAGACAGATTTTTTTTTTCAAGGAGCAAGTGGTGAGAAATAAGGAGCATCTCAAAGAACATTAGCATACAACTTGATTTTTGCATAGAGAATTCAGGCAAACCGCTTTTGCAGACTTAAATAATCCCAGGATGAAAGGTACTGTATAAATGCAAAGTGTTATTATTATTACCCAGTGGCAAAGAAGGGCATTTCAAAGAGTGTTTCAGTGCAATACAATTTTATTTTGCACAGAGTTCAAGGGAGAAAGCTTTATTTTATAGACTTAAATAATATCGTTATGGAGCTACAGTAAAATAAATAATACAGATATGGTGTGAAAATAAATAATACAGTTAGGAGGCTTAAATAAATAATGGTGAAGAGAGAAGAGAAATTAAGAGTCCTGGGAGAAGGCAGGGGGAGATACAATTTTGAATTATAAGTGGTAGAGAATTGAGGTCTACAGGGTCCTAAAATATTCACGATGATCTACATTGACCAAAAAGAAAAAAAGAGACACAGGGGAGGACAGTTCACAATCAAGGGACTCATAGGGCAGTGTTCTGAACCTTTTTTTGTAGTCATCATGGCTCTGCAGGCTGTCTCAAAGCTTTCAGTGGGGGAGCTGAGGATGACTGACCTACTCTGTGCAAGGTCCTAGGTTTAATTCCTAGCACCACAGGATGACAGCCTAAAACTGTTAGCTTACAGATTAAAAAGTAATAACAGTCCCCATGGCCTTTATAGGCAGCAATGCCACCTCTTTCCTCTTTTAAACTTTATTCTATAATCTGTACCCATTTACTTGCTCATTTATGTAAAATATGATCTCATTTTTCATAAACCCCAAGCTTCTTTTTCATAAGCTATCACATTTTCACTGTTTCCATATAAGTGAACCAATACTGTCTGAATCATGGTTCTGATGCTTAATTAATTAATTGTATCATGTACATGTTAGGGTGCATGCATGTGTGTGTGTGTGTGTGTGTGTGTGTGTGTGTGTGTACAGAAGCCAGAAGCCAACCTTGGAAGCTGTTCCCTCAGTCACCATTCACTTTTCAATTTTGGGAACAGTCTCTCACTTTTACTTGGAAGTCACCAATTTGATTGGATGGAATGAAGAGCAAGCCCCAGGGAACCACTTGTTCCTACCGCCCAGTGTTGGGATTACAAGTGTGTGCACTAGAATGCCTGCTTTTATTTTGTGTTTGTTGTTTATTTTTTAAATGTGGGTTCTGGATAGCAGACTCAGGTATTCATTCTATCAAGACAAGCACTTTCACAACCCATTTCCTTTTAAGATTTATTTATGATGTATTATACAGAATTCTGCTTCCATGTATGCCTGCATTCCAGAAGAGGGCACTATATCTCATCATAGATGGCTGTGAGCCATCATGTGGCTGCTAGGAATTGAACTCAGGACTTCTGAAAGAGCAGCCAGTGCTCTTAACTTCTATCTCTCTCTTCTTTCTCCAGGGGTGGATCAATGTATTCCAGGACATCTAGACCTTTTTCTGCTGTGAATGTGAGCAAGGTGACAGTTGAAGCTTGTGTGTCTGCAAATCAGAATTAGCCGAGTTCTGTTGGGAAGAAGCAGGAGAAGGGCTACTACTAGCTTAACAGTTGATGCCAGGGACCAGGCTCTTGGATGTAAGAGAACTGGAATCAGAGGGTTGAAGCCCATGTGGTCAGAGATCAAGAGCCCAGGTGGATTTGTCTGTGATAGCCATGTGGCTTGGTACCTTTTTTGGTGAGGCAGTCACATCTTGCTTGCTCTGTGTCTGGCTTCCTCTCTGTCTGGGCAATGACTGTAGTCTGAAACTTCCCTCTTCCCAGAATTCTTGTTGCTCTGCCTCTACTTCCTGCCTGGTCACCCCGCCTATACTTCTTGCCTGGCTACTGGACAATCCATGTTTATTTAAAATACAAGTGACCATTGTCTCACAGCATCAGGATAGCTATGAATGTGGCCCAACACAAAATCATAAAATTACTTTAAAAACTATGAGATGTTAAAATAATAATTTAGTTAATTTGGCAATTTCATGTGATATATTTTGATTATATACATTCCCTCTCCTAACTCCTCTTAGATTCATCCCTACCTACCCACTTCATGTCCTTTCTTTCTATCTCTCTCAAAATACAAACTCAATTTGTATTACAAAATATCCTTGGGAGTGGGGCTTGACATGGAGCATTGCTGACCTACCAGGCATTGATGTGGGATTCCCCTCTGTATTCTGTGAATATCATTGGTTAATAAAGGAACTTCCTTGAGCCTATAGTAGAGCTATAGGGGAACAGAGCTAGGCAGGGAAAACTAAACTGAATGCTGGGAAAAAGGAGGTGGAGTTAGAGAGAAGTCATGTAGCCCTGCAGGAGCTGGCCAGAACTTTCGCAGTAAGCCACAGCCAGAAATGGGTTAAATTAATATGTAAGTGTTAGCCAATAAGAAGTTAGAGTGAATGGGCCAAGCAGTGGTTTAATTAATGCAGTATCTGTGTGGTTATTTTGGGGCTGAGAAACCAGGAAAAAAATAAGCAGCCTCCATGAAACAAGGGGTCACACTCTTAAGGAAAATTGATCCTCCTTCTCTGGTAATTATCAATTACCAATTTCCCCTCAGTTAAGGGTGGGAATTCATATTCATTTCTCCTCCTCCATGCTAGAACTTAGTCTAGCTTAAGCTTCCTCTAATCTAGTGCAGACTTGCAACTGCCCTGCTATATCCAGAAAATGCTGTTTTCTTGTGGCCATTCACCACATCTAGTACTTATACTCTTTCTTACCCTCTTTTGTGGTTAGCCCTGAACCTTTAGGGGAGAATCATGATATAGAAGATGGTCTATTTATGGCTGATCACTCCATAGTCTCTTATTCTCTGCCTACTGACCAGTTGTGTGTCTTTGTGTTGTCATCCAATACATGAAAAAAACCTCTCTTATGAGGGCTGAGAGATGCACCAATCTATGGGTATAGCAAAAAGTCTTTAGGGACATTTTAGTACTATGACATTTTATCAAAACCATAGTAGTATATGTTGTACCCTAGGGTCTATGTAGCCATAGGGTATTGGTTTCAATAACGGTACCAGGTTTAAGTTCCATCTTATTAGTGCATTTTAGATCCAGTAGGGAATTGGTTGATTAATTCCATGACATTTATGCCACTATCACAGTAGTGAGCATGCATTCCTAGGCCAGTCATTACTGCAGCTCCCAGCATTCACAGATGGGTAAGAAGGATGACTGCTTTTCTCCTGCAGTAGTGTTCATAGCACCTTATAGTACCATGAAAGAGAGCCAGTAAGGATGAAGTCATTACCAGCTTAATTTCTTCATTTATGTGGTGTCTTCAGCAACAGGGCCTTTCCATCAAGATCTGGAGGATAACCAGGAGAACTAGCAGTAGCCTGTAGTGTCCGAGGTGGGTCTAAATGGGACACCACTGACTACAACTCAAAAAAGGGAATTAATTCCTGATGATGGGATTTTTATTTGTCAGTATGTGGTGACTAGAAGAGGAGATTTCTTTTGGTAATTTGATTGCAGGGTTCTTGGGTGTGAACATTGTAAATGACAATGTCACTATTTGGACAGGCCTGATAGTCTATTGCACTTGATGGGGTATACCCAGGAACTAGACAAGAGCCCATCTCTTTTGCCTCCTCCACCTCATATAGCTGTGGTCTGGAAGCTGAGGTAAGAAAGCTGTGGTTAAGGGAAGAATTTGAAGGCTTGTGGGAGCACCCAATTTTCTGTCTAAATGATGCTATGACACTCCTCAGAAGTTCCTTCCTGGTTCTTGGAATTGGATGTTTTGGGCGGCCCCACAGAGGGAGCACAGCAAGCTTTGTGGTCATTGTTTCCCCAAAGCTAAGATGAGAAGCCAGATGTGCTCTTATGTACTATGGAAAGGAAAGAAAAAAACCCACACAACAAAAATGAAGAAACAAAATAGAAAGGCTGGGAAAATATAAATAAAAAAGAGTGCAAAGTTTTATTGTCAACTGCTGCTGTCACCTCCTGGAACTACAGTCATATCTAAGAAATATGTGACATACTAATAGGAAGTAATTTACCCAAGGATGTTTTTGTGCCTAGAATTGCCTTCTCCGCTCGGCTGCGGGAACTTTGCGAGTGTATATGCATGAGAGCTGGCTTGGTGCTTCAGAAACTTCCCAATTTGTACACAATGTGACTTTTATAAGGCCATTAAACTCATCCTGGAGAAGAGTGCTCTGGAAAGCAATGATACACGGGATCTTAAGGAGCTGGAAAAGGCAGATAGAGATGACAAAATGATGACCGCACGCTGTTGGTTAAAGTGACTTTGAGAGCTGCAGCTTTTCCAGGAACCAACCTGCCAACCCAAGGTTTTCTCCTTTCTCTCTGACAGTTATGTGTCTACTAGGGCCTGGGTGGACCTTTACCAGTTTCTTCTTTGGCCCAGGAAACACTGCTGCTCCTTCTAGCTGTGATAGGGTGGGCACTCTGAGAGCAGAGGGTAGGACTTATGCATATGTCCTAGCCCCAGGACTCCGCTCTCAACCTAGAAAGAACTTCAAAGCTGTGGTGACCCTAGAACACCAGTGACAAATTTCCATAGCCATTGCAATGAAGCCAAGTCCACAAATAGAAGCATCGGGGACCTTTAGTCCTTGTGAAACAGTAGAGACCACAGAGTCAAGAGAGTAAAAGAAAGGAGTTGAAAGGAGAAAGAACACAAAGATAGTGTCAGGAGAGAGAAATGAAGAACCAAGAACAGGAGAAAGAAATGCAGAAGGGAGTCAGCGAGAGAGTGGAGAGGAGTGATTAAGAGCAGGTGTTGAGTGGAGACCAAGGAGACAGGACAGGGAGAATGAAGGAGAGGCGATGCCCAGAAACCTGTCTCATTAGCTTTCCTCCCTCAAGTGTCTTTGCCTGCACATTTCCTTAACACACGCAAGGAAGTCAGAACCCTGAAGGTACAAATTCACCCCTAGCACCCATGGTCAGAGAGGGCACTCCCAGGGTTGGCTTTGCTGCAGAGGAGAGCGGACAGCAGATGGTCATGCTGAGTGATATGTTAGGTCTTTTTCTACTGCTCTGAGAAGCTAGAGGCTGAGATCTTGCTTTCTCTGTGACTGGAGCGAATTTGCTGAGCTAAGAATCCCTGCGTGTGGAGATGGCTGGAGTGGTGGGGCATGCCTCTTCAGTCCTACCCCTCAACTAGGAGCAGAACTCTGAGCATCAAGACACCAGTAAAGGGACCCTTGGGTCCTTACTGGGCAGTGGCTATGTAGAAAAGGGGGAAGAAGAGATTATGGGGCCTTTAATTTGTGCTCTGGCCTGCATATATCTCCTGTGTCCTAGCTTGGGAAAAAAAGAAATGAGCCCTTTATCAATTTTTAATAAATTGAAATGACAAATAATCCATTTAATAAATTATTAACTGAGAAAATTACTGAAAACTTAAATATCAAACAATCGTGAGCAAATGCTCGAAGCAGCGTGTTTATTAATAACTCGCCCTGCTGTGGGAGAGTGCTGATGCTGTGATCCCGTACAACCGCTGGCTGACCCCAGTCAGGCCCAGAGCATCAGAGACTTCAGGCTGGACCTCAGTAGGGGCATGCTCTGTGCAGGTGTGTGTGTGTGTGTGTGTGTGTGTGAAAGACAACATGAACCTGAAGCTAACAGATCATGGGCAGCTCTTGGTTAGGAGGTACTTGCCTGGACATGGTACCTTGGCTGATCCCAAGAAGTTTCTAGATTCCTCCCTTTAGGGCTGGAAGATGGCCAATGATGTTATTACTTTCAGGGCCTGGTTCTTTAAATTAAGATCTATGCTCTCAGCTTAAATTGCCTATGCATTGTGTGTAACTTAGGTTGGGGCTCCTTATCCCCAAACCATCCAAATTGAAAACATTATCAGCTGAAAAGGTCTTTAATACATTTAACCCATGAAATGCCTTAGCAATACAGCCTGCAGCCACTCATCCTGAGATGCCACATTGTATTTATGCAATGGGACAGGTATCAAGTTTTCCTGTCGGCTAGCATCCCTGTGTTACAGGTAAAGGAAAGAGGAGTCCCAGAGGTCAACAGATGGGTTGTTTTTTGTTGGGTTCATGGGGCTGGCTAGAACCTGTGGCCTGCCTCCATGCTCAGCATTGCTAGAAGGAAGCTCTCTGCTGGGAAAGAGATCCAAATTAATTCTTCTGAATACATATTGCTTCTGTACCAACATAAAGTAGAACCACTATTAAGTTGAACTGTTAAGCTGGGGACTATCTGCATAGAGGGATAATGCTGGCATGATTGTTGGCAATTAGGGATGGTAGAACCTACTGCCCATGGGCGGGAGGCTTGATGGTCTATAAGCAACTGGTCTGGAATGTGAGAGGAAGGAAGGGATGCAGGAAGCTGCTGGCTGGGGAGGTTGAGCCCTGTGTGTGGGAGTGGTCAGCTTCTGTTAAGGCCAATGGCCCCAGACCATCAGACCACTTCTAGTGTTCACACTTCTGCAAGATCTCTTTTTCCCTTCTCAGAACTTTTACATGTGGTCACACAAACCTGTTCAGTGTGACTGGGGTGCTACAGGAGGTGGCCAAGAAGTCCCTTACCATATTTTGGAACATAGTCATGTCTGCATTGACCCTGTAAGTGACATCAGGCAATGGCACCCCTAAATGCTTGGTTTCTCTAAAAGCAGCCTAGTCCTGCCTCTGCTCTTTCCTGGATTTGGAAGCCTGGAAACACTTCTCCGTTTCAGCCGTGATGTGGGACTTGGGGAAGTCAGGTCAGCTGACCTCCTTGTGTCCTAGTTTCTTTATCTGTAAAATGGGGATAATAATAAACAGGGTAATTTGATGACTGGGATTGAAGCATCCCATTATATAAATACAATACGGCACTTTGGGATGCCAGGCTTATGCTCGAAGTCGGTGCTGCAATGGGTATTTTTAGGAAGAAGGAATGGGGGAGCGATGGGTGGTTTATAAATGTTTGTTACATTAAAAATGTGCGAGTTTCAATTGTGCAGAGCAGAGTATCATTTGTTTCCAGAAAAATTCACTGCTGTGGAAATGAATTGGTTTGCGCTGAATATGCGATGGTTCAGAGAAAGGGATATTAACCCAATTTGCATTTCTTTGAACTGAAATAAATTATTGCCATGTTTGCATTAGTTGGGTCAACTGGATGTGATTGGGCAGGCTGCCTGTGGGGGAGGGTTTGTATTGAGCTTGGAGGTTTGTGGCTGGGTCAATGTGTAGATTGGCAAGCACCTTCCAAACTTGATTACTAATCTTTGAAGGACTGTGGATCTCTTGAGGTCTAGTTGCAGAAGTGTAGCATATCCACCATGAACAACTGAATTGTGTGCAGTTCTCAGCAGAGTCTGTCATGGTTCAGGGGCTAAGTCCCAACCCTAAGGAAGGCAATGACTGCAATTTGATATCTTGTGGTTAGATCATAGTACAGTCAGGTTGGAGCCCAGTTTCTGAAGCCTCACGTGATCTATGCAAACAAAACAGGACTTGATTCGGAAGAGGAGGACAGTCAAAGACAAGTTCACTTGCAAGCTGTGAGTTGGGGGCTTTGGACATTTTGTGCCAATATAATATACAGTCCCAGTCAGAAGAGGGAGCTGGCCAAGACACACATAGCCATATCACTTACCAGAATTGACTCTGTAGGGCTGACTGGCAGGCTACAACCCCCTCTTCTCTCACTTTTCTCACACAATACCCATAGGAACTGCACAGGGCTTCTCTGTAATTCCAGTATCTGGGTTCCTCTAAGCTCAGCCTTGGACCTTGTGTGGGGTGTTTCCCAGGCTCTAAAACAGCAACCTCAGCTGCACTCAGCACACTGGGACATAGTGAGTAGTGAGCACCTGACATTGTGGTGGGGATGCAGGTTGGTATTAGAAAGCTTACCTTAAGAGGAAATGGAAGCTACATTAGAGATACACATGGTTTCTGTCAGTTAGCTGGGCCCAACCAACTTCAGCAACTCAAGTCTCTGCTTAATGATAGGAGGAGAGAGAGCAGAGACAGAGACAACCATGCTGTCTCCCACCACCCAGGGCAACAAAATCGGCGCTAATTCCCAAGCATAGAGTCATACTTAACAAGGTCCCCATTTGAACACACTGTTTGATTGGAAAGAGGCAAACACAGGAAACAAAGAAGATGAGAAGCAGAGACCTAATTTGAAAAAATAACTCTAGGGAAAGTCCCTTTTGTATCATTCTTCTGTTTAAAAGCCATTCACAGTGTTGCAGTGATTTCAGGTAAAACCCAATTCCCTTAACTCAGCACATAGCTTACTGCTCCCTACTGGACCAGGGCCACTGAGCTTTTGGTATTTCTGTATGTGTTATGCTCCCTCACTCTAAACCCAATGGCTTTGAAGACCTTTTACCCCCCTTATTGAAGTCAGGTCCTTTAGGAAATTTTCTCTGGGCTAGACAAGGCTCCAACCACTGTGATAGCACCTGTTATGTTGTTATAACTAGGGGGAGAGCCTGGTACTGACAGCCAGCCTTCGGGCTCCTCAGGACAGGGCCTCGACCAATGCACCGTGGCTGCGTGTCCAGCCACTCAGGAGGAACTTAGGAAAGGCATGTTGAATGCGTGCCTTTATGCAGTAAAATGACTCTGTGGAGGAAGTGGGGTCGGTCTCACTGTTCCGCCGGTGATTACCTCTATCAAACAAAATATGGCTCGTGTTTCCTAAGCCTCTGCCACCTATAAGGGGAGCTCTCACTGTCTGACTGATGGATTTTTCAAGGAGAAAATGAGTTAATGCACAGAAAAAGCAGGACCTGGTACCCAGTGAGGGCCCAGTGATCTTAGCTGTTATTACTCTCCACAAGGGGTGGAAAGTGAGCAAGGTGGATGCTGTCCTATGAGTAAGAAATGGTTCTCCTCAATATGGAGTAGCACTATTGCAATGATCTATCTGATCCAGTGCTTCCAGGACACAATCTCCAGAACAGGGATGGGGTGTCTGAGCCTTAAGACAGTTGGTCAGATGCTGGGGGTCCCCTCAGGGTCCCACTCAGGCTGCCAGTGTGGTAGGGTATTGGGTTGGATCTGGGAAAGGGTAAGTGAGGCAGGCAGAGAGGAAACCGTTAGTAGAGCCAGTGTCTGGATAGGTTTTGCTTAACTTAGGGGATGGAAGCCATGCTGGGTAAATGAGGTGATGGATGTGTGAGTGCCTGGAAAACTGCAGCGTGCTGCTCAAATGAGAAGCATGATTGTACTCATCTATTTCTCTTCCTCGCGTTCCCAGGGATTTTTAATAAGAGCTGCTTTGGAAAGTCCTAGCTTGGCTTTCCATTAGCTAGGGGGAAAGGCTGTCTGTGTGCACTGGGTAAGTTGGGAGGCCTCCATTCCTGAGCCTAGCAAAAGTCCTGGCTGGGAGAGAGGGACTTTTGGCAGTAGGACCTGGGGTATGAAAATGTATCTGATTGCCATGTGGAGATGAAATCCCTTTTACATGAGATGTTTCCCAGCTTCAAGGGTCACCCTATCACTGCTCAGAATATTCTTAAGAGACAGGATGGTTTCTTTAGAGGACAAAGAGAAAATATGGCTGGGAACGAGTTGAATATCTTAGCAACTGCCCTGAATTCTTGAGTCTGTGCTTTTAACTAAAGATCTGTGTAGGCCCAGGGCAGTGCAAGCCATTTCCAGTTGCCTTACACAATGGACAAAGAGCAGATATGAGAAGAGAAGATTCCTGACCCCTAACACCAGTGATTATCCCCATAGCATGATTCATTAGACTGATTGACTTCTGCCTGTGCCTGGCATGCCCCTGGATCTCCTTCCCCACCTTACAGCCATGGCAACAAGTCTAACAAATAGGTACTTGAAGATGTGAAGCCCAGCTTCAGCACGAGGCAGCTAGCATGGCAGAGAGGTCAAGGCACCAGGCCAATTTCCAGATAAATGTCCCTTAATTTGCAGCTAAACTCAACCTGATTGTGTGTATATTTTTCTGGGGCAAAGGAGAGTCACCTGAGAGACTTAGGTGAAATCTTAGCCTCTAAAATTTCCACTAAGGTATGAGGTTGAAACCTCGGACCACTGAATGGCCAAAATCAGAGCATTGTATATGAATTTTCTGGCAAATTATCTGTATTAAAGACACTACAAATCATTCACTTGTTATTATTCCTAAGCAATAATACTTAGCATGAAGCAAGGGCCATGGCCTTTCATCACTGGTCCATATAGAGCAGTGAACACAGTTCTTGTTGCATGGATAAGGCCAGTCATGATTGTTCATTGAGTGAATATGGGGGAACCATCCTATGCAAATTTCAAAGTTCTTAGGAAGGTAAAACCTAACAGATTCTTTTTGTTCAGTTGTCAGTCAATTCCACATGGTTGGCTCAACTCTCTTATTTTCCTACACAGATGAGTTTGATTTGGAGAGTGTAACTGTCAGAATAGTAGTGGTTAAAAAATTCCCTGGAGCAAAGTGGGGCAGGAAAATCTCAAATTCATTTTCACTAAACTAGAAGGGCCAGTTGTTAAACTCTCATTGTCTGAGTTACCTGTTTTGTCCAAGATTTATTCCATTTCCAGAAAGCCTTTGTTCATTCATTCATTCATTCCCTACCTGCCTTTGATCTCTTTCAAAGGTCATTTTAAAACTATACTTAGAGACCAACACATGGTCAAATGGCTTAGACTTTAGAGCCTGTCAAAATCATCTGTGAAAATTCTGGAATGATGGATGTTCACTCCACCCCCCCATCTCAGACCAAATAAAGACTTCCAAGGGCTCAGCCCAAGGTTGAGAGGTGACCAAGCTCTAGCGATGACATCGGTGTTCTGATTACAACTAATGCACAGATGCTTCTGTAGCATAGGAAGTGTTATTGACATGGCACTTCCCAGTCCTGATGTTTTCTTAAGGTGCCTCTAGATCATTCTCTGTATCATGCACTTTTCCCTGACAAGAGCAGTAAGCAGAGGGACACCTACGTCACTCACAAAGAGCACTATGACTACGGATTCTTATTTTTAGTTTGTTTTTGCTATCAAGAGCCTGGGCACCAAGACTGTGGCTTCAGAAGGAGATAAGGAGAGAGGCAGAAGACTGGTCCTGTAGTCAAAAGGCTGCCTAGCGCAGGACCCCTGCAGCAGGTCAGAAGGTGGGTGCTTTCTAACCTAATTTGTTCTTTCAATCATTTATTTGTTTATGCATTAGTCTTTTTTTTTTTTTTGCTTTTCTTTTTTTGGAAAGCACCTAATAGGAGCATGGCTCTGCAGCTACACAGTGCACAAGAAAGTCATGTCTTCTGCCTCATGAAACTGGGATAAGTGAGGTGGAGAGCGAGAGATAATGCATAAGTCAACAAATAGCTAATATGTGTACAGATTTTAGTATGTGTTGAGAAATGAATGGACTACAGCAGCGGCTGAGAATGACAATTACAAGAGAAAGCTGGGAGCTACTTGCCATACTACTCTGCCACCACCAGCTGCCATCCTGAATTAGAAGAAGTGGCCTTCATTCCATTCTCTGTGACACACTGGCCAATCACACCTACTGTCACCCAGGAAGTACCCTTTATAATCTTTCAACTCTGCCCAACTTCTCTCTCTCTCTTTGTATAATTTACATTTTAGCATGTGGTTACACTGCTTGTGGATGAGTCAACTGATCCTGGAGGGGAGAACTGCTCTCTTCTATCTGGCCAGCAGATGGAGGCTCCAAATCCCCCTCAATGTCCTGCCCACCGTCCCTTCTCTGCTGACCCCAGAGCGGGCTGCTATAGTTCCTTCCCTTTCTTTCAAAATTTCCTTCCAGGAGTCAGGGGCTTCAATTAACTTTTCTCTATAGAATGACTGTATTAGGCAAAAGTTTGTGTGGGATCCAATAAAACATCAGATGATATTGAGCATACATCAGGCAGAGCCTATAGCCCAGTAAGTTATTATGTGTAAATGCTACAACTTTATTTTGAGGAGAATACATGTGTACTATCAAGCTGTTTTATGGATATGCGGTGTGATTGATTACAGCGTGTGGATCTGTCACAACAAGATAAACTCAGATAGAATAATCTGTGGATATTTAGGCTTCAGCAATTTGTTATCCAAACACAACTCCAGAAATGAGAACTCCTTTCATTTCAATGATTTCTCTCTTCTCCTCCCCAATAAAAGCTACTTCCAGAGTGCTGACTTCTGAAGCCAGGAGTTGTCTTGTTCTTGTTTCAGTTGGTTATCCTCCTGGTCACTCATAGAAAGTTGTGTTTGTATCAAAGCAGTAGTTACAGCGGCAGGCGGGAGCTGGGCAGGGATGTGTGTGGGATTGGTGAGGCATAGGGAAAGGGTAGAGCTGAGGTTGCTATCTTAGGGCAGTCTCTGTTTTAAGTTAGTAAATAAGCAAACCTGAAAAGCTTCTCCACGACTTGTTTAGAACATGAAATACTTTGGGTAAAAATGGATTGCATCAAGGAACAGAATGTTTTGTAGATCATCCCCAACCAACTTGTTGCTAAAAAATGACAGGACAGAATTACTCAGCAACTTTTCAAAGACTCATATGTCTGTGAAATCAAGAGTTGCTTGAATGAATCAGTCAAGCTGCAGTTCCTACCTCTTCCCTGTAGCCATCACTGAGAAAGTGGGGATACGATGACCTTCTCTGACCTCTGAAGAGTTGGGGCCTTCTTTTGGTGAGTCACTTGTGTTTATTGCTTGGTTTTCTGGTCTGAAGTACACTTCTCTCTGATTAGTACAGCATTTTTCACAAGTATTGAGAAGATCCATGACTGAGAGGAAGGGAATTGGGAGTAAAGAAAGAGAAGTTCTGTATTAACATCTTGGCCCCGCCTTCTGCAGGTTCTATGGCTTTTTCCTTGAAATACAATTCCATTCCAAACACCTTGCGCCCTGGTAACCTGCAAACTAAACAGTTTATAAACTGAGCAATCCTAGTCAAGAAATAGTCATGCAACCACCATTGATTTATGTACAAATCGCCCCCTTTGTTTTACTTTCCTTATCAGCCACTTAAGACCTCAACTACTTATATTACCAGAAAGTCCAGTTCTGTACTTCCTGTCCCATACAAATTTCTTCCAAGTGAGGGACTAATATCCACTTGGGGCACATATTTGCTGCATCTGGTTTACAAAGCCTGTGCTGTACTTGGGCCTTTTTATGCAAATTGCATACATAGGTCTAGATCCCTCCATTCTGTTGCTGGGTTTTCTTAGGCTTGGGTCCTCTTGCACACATGCTCACACTCTGGGTCACCATTTCCCAAGACTCTTTCTTCTACAAAATGTCCCCTTGGAATTTCTTAAGTTCTATGACTGACTCCATGTCACTAGTTCTTACCCCACCTTGGAGAAATCTCTTTTCAATCTACAGTTGTCCTTTCCTGAGGTTTTAGGGATGTGTGGGAATGATGACATCATTTCTGTGCCTTTGGATGCTCTTTTATTATTAAGTGGAAATGAAAAGTAGCCTCAGTGTTATTGCAAAATTTAGATTAGATACTATATGCAAGGCTTTCCTTCGAAGAGTGTGGCATGGACTGAGCCCCAGAGGTGTTACTAGTGGTCACCTACTTTGATTGGAGGGTGGCAGATAATGGTTACTGTGATCTATGTGGTTCTCTAATCTGAGATTTTCACTGCAGGGGTTGGGATTCAGGTTGTTTCTCCCTTAAAATGGCCCTGGGCTCCTAATATAACAAATATAATTTAGCTGTGTCTTTTGCCTCCAGTGACTCTCAGCGAGAGAAAGTTGGGCCTTTTAAATTAAACAAGGAAAGCACATACTCATTGGTTATCCAATACCAAATTGTCAGCCCTGAAAACAAGTATCAGTAACATTATATAGACTGTATCTATGTATCTATCTATCTACCTACACACAATGTACACACACACACACACACACACACACACACATACACACACACACAGATGCATACAATATCAGTGAAAGAAAAGAGACCACGAATTTGAAAGAGAATGAGGAGCCATGTATGGGAGAATTTTTGCAGGAGGAAAGGGAAGGGGAAAATGTAATTATATTAAAGTCTTGCTGGGGGATGGTGACGCACACCTTTAATCCCAGCACTCAGGAGGAAGAGGCAGGGAGATCTCTATGAGTTTGAGCTCAACCTGGTCTACAAAGCCAGTTTCAGAACATTCAGAACTGTTTCACAGAAAAACCCTGTCTTGAAAAAACAAGAAAAAAGTCTTGAAAATACAAAAAAAAAAAAAACAACTCACCAAAAAACCATTAAAAAGACACAAAGGGGGAAAGTTCTATCTGTTAGGTTTTGTTACATAACAAATTGCTATAAAAATATAGTGTGGCTTAAAATGACTACTGCTTATTTTAGTATGTGGTTATTTTATTTCACTGGTTGGTTGTTCTCTTTTGGGCTGGTTCAGCTGGTCACTGCCAGGTTCTCTCAGGTGTTTGATCAACTGGTGAGTTTTTGATGGCTTGCTGACCTGAGGAAAACATGTGCATACGGTCATTGGCTAAAGTACCTTAGTGTTTCTTCAGGAGACCCAACTTCCTGAAGACTAGCTTGGGATTACCCATATGCTGTCTCAGTTTCATACATGCAGACTATGAGATTACAAGGCCTGTTTGGGTGTAGCCATAGAACTTCCAGTTTCTATTAACTCTATCATTTGGTTGGAGATGCTTTGCTGTTAACAGTCTTGGTCTTAGTTTTTTCATTGACATCTGAGAGATATATCTCTGCCTCACTTTTTTCTCATACTCCTTTAACTTTTAGTTTATCAAATACCTACTGTGCACCAGGCACATTAGTCTATAAAAAAAAAGAGTCACACAGTACTCAAGGGGGACTTTCAAAATGGGGTAAAAGTACTTGTATAGTTTATAGCAGGGACTTTAGGCTTGTCTAGAGAAAATATAAAGTATTATATTTTCTAGAGTAATTAAAATTCAGGTTAAGTGATTTTCTTTGTTGATTGATTTCTTTTGTAGTACTGGGAATTGAACCAAGGGTCTTGTGCATGCTAGGTAAGGACTCTACCACTGAACTGTAACCCCAGCCCAAGACTGAATCAAAGAAGAAAGTTCTGTAGTTTAGGGGGTAGGAGGAATAGTGTAAAAATGGATGTTACAGCTGAAGAACACCCAGAATGTTCCTGAGCTACAGTAAGACCCCAAGATATTCCAAATTGCACTCACATTTAGGCAAAGAATGGGAAACAATCCTGGTTGCTTTGTTTTGATTTTCATGGGAAACTAGATCATCAAATAGACTAGTCTCAGGGAGATTGCCTTGGAAAGTCTATTTCTAAACTTAAGAATGCTCCCTCTTTTTGTCTCTGGTTCTACCTTCCTTCCAAGATGCTCTTCTCCCATCTCTTTCTCTGACTCCAATGTCTATGAACGTAGTAAGCCTTCTTAGTGATCAAACGATGAGCAGCCAAAGCATATTTCCACTGTGGCCCTATATATTTTCTACATTCCCAAGTGAGGCTTATGTTTGTTTGTCAGTGTGACAGATTCTAGAACCTCTGGCCCCATGTTTGTGGGGATTTCTCCATAGCATTAATTGAACTGATAAGACTTACTTCAAATGTGATTTCAGAGGCTGGCCTCTTGGATTGAATAAAAGGGAAAAAACAAGGTAAGCTCCTACGTTTGTTGTTCTTTGCTTCCTGAGAGCAGATGTAACATGACCAGCTGCTTCATGTTCCTGCTTCTATTATCTCCACACCATAATGGATGGCTAACAAACTGTGAGTCCAATTGTACCCTTCCTTCCTTAAGTTTCCCTTTTTCAGATAACTAATACAACCTATGTGGCAGGTGATGTTCTTTCATGCAACTGGCTGTTTTGTGGAACCATGCTTATCATCTGTGTTTTGTGCAGCATGTCATGTCAAAGGTTGCTATTTGGAGGCCACTGAGTGAAGTGGGACAGTCATAGAAAAACAAATGCTCCAAAAATCTCATTTCCATGTGGGCTCTAAAATGTCAGACAGGGAGGCAGAGAGTATTGTGGTGTTTACAGGAGCTTGGATGAGGGACATGGAGAAATGCTGATGACAGGAATTGGTATGAACAAGAGCTAGGGATCTAAACTATGTGGTGACTGTGCTTTATAATACTGCATCATGCACCTGGAACGTCCTAGGAGAATAGATATTATTCTCACTACACACACACACACACACACACATATATCTTCAGAGGACTGGTGATCCACCACATAAAGGAACTTCCTGTCCTTAGAGCTATCAAGACGAATGGTGATCCACCACAAAGAGGAACTTCCTGTCCTTAGAGCTATCCAGATGAGAAGATACTACCTGAAGAAAATGTCAATTCTTGGGAGCTACCAGTCCTGCAACAAAGAGCAAGAACCGACAAGAGGCATTTTCAGTCAAATGAAATACCATCAATTTTTCTTTATTAGGCCTAGCCATTGGTCCTAATTTAGATTCTAGAATGGCAGCAAATAAAGCTAATCACTCTTGCACATTTTACAAGAGGGGCTTGTAAATGAATTTCTAATTGGTGGAAATTCAGAAATGTTTATGAAGTGGAATAAATTTCAGGCCAGTGGGAGATATTTTGGGACAGTATGATTGTTTATGCCCACACTTTCTCATTCCATAAAGATGACCAGCGACCATCCTGGTTGGAGAAATGTGTGGCAAACTCATTTTAACTTTGAATTGCTGAAGATGTTCTTTGTGGGAAGGAAGTGGAGTCTGTGGTGCTTTTGGAGTATCTTCTGAGTTTTTCAAAAGGGCATAGTCTTCAGATTCTGACTATGAATGAAATATGGGGGGGGGATTACGAAAATGGCTATGTTGGATGGTACCGGGTCAGGAAGGGGTTTCAAATAATTCCTGCACCACCATATACAACCCAAGCTGGCCTCAAACTTTCTGTCCCCATCCTACCTCAGTATGCTTTGTGCTTTATTGCAGGTATGTCCCCACAAACCTGGTTTCTAGGATACCAGGTTCCTTATCATGAATCAATTATCTGTTTCCATCTATCCTCTTGCCATGATGTAGTGTGATTCTCTATTAAATATATAGGTAGCATTTCCATACTTCTGTCTGCCTATAAAAAATTCACAAATATTAATACTTTATTTAATATTTTTCTAAGAGCTAGCAATTGTTCAGTTTGGAATTTTGCCTACCTTCCTGTGTACTCACCCACTTAAACTTCCTCAGAGTCTTTGGCAGCAGGATAGAGGTCCTTTACCCTGAGCCAAGTCCATTGGCTGATAGAGCAATGTCGTTTTCTCTTCACAGGTTAAGGCAATTTTCTATTTCATTTGGACTGGCTGTCTCTGAGCTTTTTTCCTTCATCTCATCTTCAAAGTTTCACTCCTTTGATGGCCATCTTCTTCCTAGAATTTAAATCTTTTCTGCCTTACCCACCGACTTTGGTGAGGACCCTTTCCTGTGGCTTTTCATGGCACTGTGTGCAGATGGGATTTTAGAACCCTTGTTTACCTAAATGTCTTTGCTTGTTCTTCACATTTGCCTTTCCATTTGGCTGGATATGTATTGTGGTCTGAATGTGAAATGTATTTGAGCGCTTGATTCCCAGCTTGTGGGCACTGTCGGGAATACATCAGAACATTTAGGAGGTAGACCCTCACTGGAGAAAGTGGGTCACCGAGGGAAGGCCTCCAGGTCTGATAACTTGACCATTCGTTCATCCTGTTTATTCTGTGCCTTCTGTGTCACCGATATTTGAGGAATCCCAACGCACATTCTGCCACCATGGTGCTGCCTCCAGCCATGTCTTCCTCTCCATGACTGACTGTATCTCTTGATTTGTAAGACAAAAAACAACATTTCTTCCCCCCTGAGTTGCTTTTGGTCAGCTATTTGGTCACAACTAGAAGAAGAGTAGCAACACAATAGGGTACTGTAGAATGGAATATGCCACCTCCGACCCTGCGTCACTTCTGGGTTCTGACGGTGTAGCTTTCTATCCATAGCTCTCTGCACATCATATTCCAGACTCTGGCTTTTCTACTGACAACTCTGGTCCTGTCCTGGTTTTCACTCCTGTTTATTTAATTTCCCTAATTTTTTTTGAAAGTGTTTATTCCTACTATCTCAGGTGGTTTGAAGTTTTATAATCTCTTTTTTTCACTAAGTATTCTCTATTTGAAATGTTCTTATTGTTTGATAATTTCATGCATGTATATAATATATTTATTTTAATCAGGTCCACCCCTTTTTTCATCCCCTATCCCCTCGCCTCTTTCCCCTCCCAACATCACGTGCTCTCCCTCACCCCCAAACCACTGCATTCATTTAGTGCTGCTTATCTGTGTATGGATAGGATCATCTATTGAAGTATGACAGCCTGTTAGGAGTCACATCCCAAAAGAAAACTTTTTCTTCCACCCTTAGTGATGGGGGAAGAGCCACTAGCCAATCACATTAAGTTGGGGTGTGGCTACTGGGACCCCAGGTAGAAAATCGGGAGAACTCATGGGGGAGGAATTTTTTAGACTCAAAAAAAAAAGAAAAAAAAAGAAAAGAGGGATATTTGGATGATGGGATAAAAGATTGTATTTATGAGTTACTGCTTTTAGACAATTATATTGGTATAGATTTTTGTATATTGATAAAAGTTAAATTATATTGAATATTGTATGCATATATGCTTCTACCTCTGTTTGAAACATTGTTTATGTATTGACATATATATATTTACCATACTGCAATGTACATTACTACCTCCGATTAAGATACTTATACATTGTCTATGTTTGAAAGTCATCGTCCTCATTTATTACACAGTTATTTATTATCTTAGTCTTTAAGTTAGATAGA